>JAQJVL010000518.1:0-65788 GCA_035578905.1 Stictocephala bisonia | reverse complement strand
CCTTTTGTCCCTTAGACGTTTTGGACCTTTTGCCCTTAGCACTTTTGGGACCGTTTGTCCCTTAGCATCGTTTGGACCGTTGTCCCTTAGCATCGTTTGGACCGTTGTCCCTTAGCATCGTTTGGACCGTTGTCCCTTAGCATCGTTTGGACCGTTGTCCCTTGGCATCGTTTGGGTTCGTATAAAATGCTATTGGCATAAAAAGATAAACAAAAACCATGCTTTGGACAACAAACAACGCACAGCTGGCACACATCCACATTCATGACTCACAAATGGCACGTTTACGATACGTCGTCATCGGAAATCCCATAATCTGGATACTTGTTGCCCTTGCTTGGATTATAGAACTATGCTGTTGCACACAAACACACATGGAACAGCTGGCACACGTCCACATTCATGACTCACAAATGGCACGTTTACTATACGTCGTCATCGGAAATCCCATCATCTGGATACTTGTTGCCCTTGCTTGGGTCATAGAACTATGCTGTTGCACACAAACACACATGGAACAGCTGGCACACGTCCACATTCATGACTCACAAATGGCACGTTTACTATACGTCGTCATCGGAAATCCCATCATCTGGATACTTGTTGCCCTTGCTTGGATTATAGAACTATGCTGTTGCACACAAACACACAGGGAACAGCTGGCCAACGTCCACATTCATGACTCACAAATGGCACTTTTACTATACGTCGCCCATCGGAAATCCCATCATCTGGATACTTGTTGCCCTTGCTTGGGTCATAGAACTATGCTGTTGCACACAAACACACATGGAACAGCTGGCACACGTCCACATTCATGACTCACAAATGGCAGGTTTACGTTACGTCGTCATCGGGAATCCCGTCAGTTGGGTACTTGTTGCCCTTGCTTGGGTCATAGAACTATGCTGTTGCACACAAACACACATGGCACAGCTGGCACACGTCCACATTCATGACTCACAAATGGCACGTCTATGATACGTCGTCAACGGAAATCCCATCTGGCTACTTGGTCTGTGCGGACTACCAGAATCCTAAAATACTATTTTCTGGATTTTTTACGATCTGTACTCTCAATAATATTTCTGGCGTAAATATGTGGCTTCTGTAATTTGTCTTAAATTAACCAACATTAGTCTTTCAGAACTGTTGAAAAATAAACGTAATTAGACTATACAGTATTTGGCGTTCTACCATTCGGTCATAAAACATTTGAGATGCGATATGTATTATTTCAGAATAAAAGCCGTCACATTTGTAAAAAAAGACATGAAACGTAAATAAGATGTAACATTAGTTTACTTTCAGATCAATAAACTAAAATACCCCCAACAGTGAGCTCATAAGTGGTTTACAAAACAGCGCTTGTCACTTACTACGCATATGAGAGGGGTGGGTACCGGTTGAAGTTCCATTATGAAGAAGATTTACTAAAGTCCATTCGCCCTCTCAGAATACCCTCCCACCCACGCATACACGTACATTGGTATTGACCCTCCCACTCATACTTACGTACTAAGGTGATGGCCCTCCCGCCATAAATAAATGACACTACTTGAAGTGTTGTCTTTATTTAAAACAAATAATCACTTATTCATAGAGAACAAAGCTGGTCACTTGTACAACACTCGGAACAAAAATAATATGATGTAGCCCACTCACAGGCTTACACTTAGAGAGAAGGGTCTCCATTATTCTGCTTTACGATTCTTTGATTCCTACCTCAACAACTAAAATCCATTGACAGCGCAAAAACATTCATTCTTAAACTTAAATCTTTTTTTAAAAGTGCCCATACTCAGTAGATGAATTCCTGTCAGGTTGTGCTGGTTGGGAATGTGGAAACAAATAGTTTATAATTTTAAGTTTGTTTGTATAGTTTGACTTATTTCATGTAACTCATGTTATTAACGAAATTAATATTCTGATTCTAATTCATACATAACTAGACAGATTTGACTTGGGTCACAAATCATCAAGTCTGGAAATGTACAAAGCGGCCTCTCGGCCTTGTCAGGTTTCTTCCTATTTACAATTTTTAATGTCTATATACAAAGCGGCTACTTTAAACATAAAACACTATATACACAAAACCGTACTATAAACATAAAACGTACGACTAATGTACAATATCTGTTTGTTAACAAACTTGCTGTACTACTATCCAAACAGGATTTCAAACAGGAAACTATGTAACCCGTGTCTTGGTATTGATTTGTTATCCTTGTGATTCGTTCGTCTATCTCTATATACTTCATTTTTCTCTTTTCACCTTCCATCCCTAGTTCCATTCACATAAACATGTTTTCGACAACTTCTGCTTCATTCTTCAAACATTGTAGAACATCCTTTGCTCTTGGATTAGGGTTGAGGAGCAGGGATACTGTTTATTCAGTCGTGCCATCCCTCGAAGGTGTTGATTGTCCTATGTCTTCTTTCATAGCAAGACCACTTTTCTATTGGAACTGCAGAGTTCTCCAACCATTGCTCGACAAAGTTAACGAAAAACTTCGTGAGGTTTTCATTTGCTGGAGCTGAAGACTGAATGTTGATCTCCGACATCTTGCGGTTTGATAAAGGCCAATAAGCACACATCCTTATATGAACACGGTGTTCCACGATATCTGGATATCACCGACTTAACAAAAATATTGTCACTTATTTGTATTTCAAGCTACATATACATTAAATTCCCTTCGAATATATTTAAATTACAAATAATAAATATGCCCTTCATGTATTTAATTGAAATACAGGCTATTTTTCTATTAGTTTATTTAAAATAAATAAAAAATACCTTTAGGATTTGCACAGTAAAAAAAAAGAAAGAAAAGAAAGCCGCTTTGTACATTTTCAAACTTGATTTGTGACCTCAAGGCAAATCTGTATATTGATATGTGAACGGCTGTTACATATACATATTCAACAAAGACTAAACATGAAAGATGAAAAGTGCTTTCAAAATTGTTTAAAAGTATTGTTGTTCATCAGTTACACTACTTAATATGCCCCACTCTAATTAGTGTGTACGCTTTTATCGCTTGTCACATTCCCCTGCCTCAAGGGTCAACCCCTTTCTCACCATCGTCAATCGTAAAATATTGACGATAAGCCAGTTCGCTTACTTCGCTAAATTCCAGTTGTACGCTTTCTTCGCTGTACGATTTCTTCGCGACACCCTCATTAACACACATAAAACATGTTTCCCTCCCCTGTCTCTCCCTCACTGTCCTGCTTGCCCAGCCCCGAAAATTGCAAAAAGTAACTGATTCCCTCATTTATAATAAACTATAGCTATGCAGTTTTTATATATTATTAACCAATTTAGTGTCAGAGGGATTTTTGAAGTGTTACTCTGCTAGTGCCAGAGGGTTTCTATCAAGCTTTAAAATGTCCCATTAAATCAATCCTATCTCTATTATTTATTACAAAAAATTATAATTTGTATATATAATTATTCATGAATAATCAGTCTATTAAAATAACTTATTAAAAATAGCCTTAAAAATATATGATATTGTTTATTAAAAATAAATTTACTAGATAAAAACGTTTGTTGTTTCTTTTTTTTTCTTTGGGCATTCTTATGATCATGATAAAAATATGTGCTCTATTCAATCACTTTACTGTGAAGGCAATTTAGTTATTAACATCCTGTTGACATTTCAAAATAATTTGTTCACAAATAAAAAGTTATAGCAGCTTTATGTTGTTCAAAACAACTGCCAACAGTTTTTTTCTGACAGGTTTTGAACCTTTTGAATCAAAATATAACTAAATATTATACAAACATACTAAATTTGGTTTTTATGTAATAGTATACGTTAATAAATAAGAAGATAATTCTAAATTGATAAAAAGTTTATTTTTTATGAATTTCATTTTTGACGTCCGGATAACAGGACGTTGGCACTAAAAAGGTTCTTTTTTAGCAAAAGATAATACAAACTTCAATTCAAAGTTTGTAGAGACATTTGTACTACAAGGTAGAGAAAGATAATTGGTTATATAATTAAAAAATATTTTTCAGTTTTAATTTAGACTAGATTGGTTGTCCGCTAAATTTTCAAAGTTTTAATAAAATATATTGCACTGTTTCTTAATGACTTATGTTCCAAAGAATGCCAAATTAGCCATTTAGGTAATCTTTAATCCATAAAGATTTTTTTTAAATTTTTCTTTCAACACATTAATTACTTAGGGGCCATCCCTAAATTACGTAACACTAAACTCGGCCTTTTCTGACCCCCCTCCCCCCCCCCGTGTAACGGACTTGTAACAGTAATACTAAACCCCTCAAAAATTACGTAACGCTGTCCCCCCCCTAAGTTTTCTCATCCACTTTCACGCATATTTTTATTTATGGTTAAATCGTTGTTTAGACTTTCTTCCGTTTGTTTTCTAAATGGTGGGAGGGGTATAATATATTAATAACTTTAAAATATTTTCGAAAAATCCTGTATTTTGGCGAAAAGACACAGGTTTATGTATTTATTTTTTAATTTTACTTGTACTGTATTTGTACCAATACGTATTATGCTAATTAAAAACCAATTTGGCGAAAAACAATAAAATGTTGTGAATTAATTTAGACAATTTGCTGAGGTCTAATAGTTACGTAACGCTGCCAAGAACCCCCCCCCCCGTAATGGTTTATAACGCTGTCGAAAATCCTCCTCCCCCCCTTCAGACGTTACGTATTTCAGGTACAGCCCCTTATAAGAATACTAACATTTTTAACGTTTGATCGAATACCCTTAATAAGAGAGATATTTGACAGTTCTCGGTGTACACTACCTTTAGTACCTAAATGCCAGTTTCTTGGTGCAGCGTATGTATGTGGGGTAAACATCCCCCGGGAACTAGGTCCAGGAACGTGACAATCCCGCCGTTGCCGGGGGTCGTTGTGGCGTGCTAACCTCGCGCTATAAATTGTGGCGTCGTACACCAAACTGTGTTTACTATCGGTTTTACAACCCAGGTTGTTTATTGCTTGTGTGTACACCGTGTTTAATTACATAATTTTTTTATTATTATGGAAATAAAATTATCTTGCGTAGCTTATTTTATAGCAAGTCTCATCGTACACGAATGTTCAATTTGAAACTACTCTAACAATATTAAAAAAAAATAACGTAAATTATGTATCACATTCATATTTTTTTATACAATACTACAAATGTGTAATGAACAATTAACTCTTATATTAAATAACATTCAGTTTTAAGAGAGGATATACATTTAAAGAGGTAGATAGTCTACTAAATTTAAAGTAAATAATTAGGTAAATGTACATTATAGGGTTCCCACCTGATTTTCGCTTTTTTTTTTTTTTTTTTTTTTTTTACTATTCTCAGTATCCTACGAACACAATCCCCGAAAAACCAAACTTTCTAAAAAAAAATAGAAATCAAAACTTTGAAAATTACCAGTTTGATTCCCAGATATGTTTTTTGCCATACCTAAAAAACTAGTCAAGTTAGAGTCATGTGGTTTTTAGTAAAATATTTTAAATTGTACTCCACATATTTCTTGAAAATGTAAATAAAATCGTTAAGAGCCGGTTTTGAGAAAGTTCAATTGTCACATGTTATTTTGCTCATATACAATAAAAAAAATAAAAAAAGTGAAAAAATAGGCTAGATATATTGGCTAAATACACCTGTATACCAAATTTCGTAAAAATGGATCAATCCGTTTGGTCTCCAGCAAACTGCACATACACACAGATAGCAAAATCTTTTTGTCGAAAAAACAACTTTTTTGTGTTCAGGGAACCCTAACATGGATTTTTATACCAACTTTTAAATAAAATTTTTGTTACGATCACAATACTCACATTTTAAATTATAAAAAGTACTAATAATTTTGTTTTTAAGCAGAAATCGGCGAGTCATAAGGCAGATATTAATTGCATTACCTGACCATTCTTCACGTTTTTTCTCTAATTATATTAAATTTATTGCTTGCTTATTATTCTTTGCAACAACATAACACAAATCGGACATTTTTTAGTTAGTCTTTGTCATGTGTTCAACAAAAGACACGCTTACAAATTAAATTTAATGAAATGTTTCATAATTTTTTATACCATTTAAAACTATGCAAAACTAAACATTTTTAAAATCAATAACAAAAATGTAATTTAACCATTATTATTTCTCCATATTACTTAATTTTTGTATCATATTTGAAACATAGAATACAAAACTAAGTAGTAAAAATGTTCATCCTTTTCCTTCCAACCATTTTCATCCAATTTTACCCAATGAATTATCATATGTTGCACAAGGACAAGCAACACATAAACTTTGTTATTTACAGGGCTGAGCAACAGTCGGGATTGTATTTATTAATTTTAAAAGTATAGAAATAAATGTAATGAAACTTTGTAGTTATGTACATGTCCATATACCAAAAATTTAGACATATTTTACTCATCATTCGCATAGCCAGGGGATGGCCCACGGAGGAAGTCTTAATATATTAAAATGTAAGCCTACCTCGAGTTATACCTCATTTTTAAGGTTTTTACTTCTACTATATAACAGTGCAAATCTGAGGTCAAAAGGATGATCCAATCAGAAGATACAGCATCTCAAAGAACTAATATCAAATAAACTAATACTTCTGAAGAACAAGGATAAGATAGTAGTTGTTTATATTACTGCTTATAGTTTTAATTTAATTGAGAAAATATGATACATGAATTATTCATTCTTAGAAACAAATATGTAACAAATGATTATATTAATTTTCCTAAACTATTTTTCGGGTAGGCTATACGTACTCTCCAAAGCGTTTTACTCATTTTTATTTGTGTTTAATAACATAATCATTTTTATAGCGCAGTCTTTCATTACGACTGTAACAATTAACTATAATAAATAGCCGTAGGCCTATAACTAAGAAGTATTAGTTATATGACATTAAATTCTTTAAGAGCCTGTATTTTCTGACTGGGTGATCCTTTTGACCTCAGGTTTGCACTCTAGTGTTTCACAAACAAAGACATTTAAAATGAGGTATAACTCGAGGTAGGTTTACATTTAAATTTGTTAACACTTCCTTCATGGCCCATCCCCTTGCTATTCGAAAAACAAGTAAATATGTCTCAATGTTTCTTATAAAGACATCTACATAGTTACAAAGTTTCATACCTTTATTTTGATAGTTTTAAAATTAATAAATATATTCCATACTTTTGCCCAACTCTGTATAATTACGATTGTAATTTTGTTTACTATAAATTAAAAACAATAGAAAATTCACAACTTCAAATATAAATTTCTGTCAGTTTACTTTTAATTCTTTAGTAAAAACTAAAGCCAATTTCAATTTCTTTTCCATATTAACAAATTAATTATTATTGTAATCGTGGCCATCTCCCCCTCTCCGAACCTCACCCCTCTTCCGGTTCTACCCCTATCATCAGATTCAGTCCAATCAATCAATCAACCACTAATTCATCAGCAAATTACAAAATTGTATTACAATACAAGCTAAACCCGCCCACGGTTAGCTGTAGTTTGGTCTGATACTAACTACTAACTACTAGGGATGTTTACTTGATTTTATCTGAAATAAAGTAACTTACAGTTGTTTTTACAAATAAACAATCAGCTGGTCACAAATTTGTAGGTTATGATTTGGATATAATACGCACATAAATCAGCTGGTCACAATTGCACTTTAACTGGCATTTCTTTTCATTTGATAAATGTAGGTAGGTCGGAAATACTTGAAATACCCTGTTCCCGTTTACAAATTTTAGAATCTTTAACTTAATATAAACACTCTTGTATATAAATGCAAAGTTGTGTAAAAACTGCGAGTGAATCATTATTATTCATTATTTATCTCTAAGACGCCGATCGTAGAGATATGGGCGAATATGAGGAGTGAATGAGTGTGATGAGTTTAGATTAACGAGTGTAGTCATTGTTACTATTTGAGTTCGACTTAGCTCAGAAAGGACTATTTATTAATAGCCCAATAGCCAGGGCAACTATGGGACCTACAGATATACGTGGAATCCGAACCACGTAGTGTTGGTCTGATTTTCAGCTAACTGACAAGTCTGACACTCAGTTCTATCCCCTATTCAACATCTGAACCTTGACTACCATTCAACACGGACACTCCAGACTTCTCTAGTAGTGTTTACGTTGATGGCAACCACTGAGCGGACGCCGTGACGGTATTAAGAGAACCGAGCATGGAACCTATCGCCTACAATCTCCCAAACACTTTGTCCCCAAGTAGCTGGGTTACAGTACTGCGCCACCAGTGCCGACAATCCATTCACTACTTTCCGAACTTCGTGTACACGTACATACGGAAGTTTGATTTTTAAATAGTATATAGAGTAGATAGTTACTGCATTAAAGATGTTAAATAAACATAAGAACAAATATTATATAAAGGTATAGTTTTATTTATTGTAACTATTTATATTATCTTTTAACATATTTTTCGTATTTTAGGTTTTGAGGCAATTATTAATTTAACATTGCCGTTGTAGATAAGTCGGTGCTTATAAAAGATGCGTTGTGATATACTTTTCAGTTTTCTCACTCATAATATTGTGATTTAAACACATTTTTCGTTTTCACATAGTTTATCACTAAAATAAGCCTCGGTTTATTTCTATAAATTTAATATTTCAGCTACAATGCCTATTAAAAAGATTGCGACCGTAACGTGTCCAATATATGATGCGGGATTACAACAGTGATATTTTGTTAGTTGGATCACTACAGGCAGAACTGCAGAGTAAATTTACTTTAAACATTATATTGCTTATCAAACTACTGTTAATAATAAAAAAACTGTTAATAAATAAAAAAACATTTAAAACTGCTTAACAGCTCAGTTGTAATTAATACAAATCAAAAACTGTTACGTCCCTGTACTGCATTTAACATTGCTCTTATGGTGTATACTGTATATTAAATATAGTGACTACTTCTAAAAACTCTAACGCACGTTCAGAATCTGAAATTATACTTTCTCCCCACTTGTTGTTTCCTGATTCATCAAATATTTTTTTAATTTTCAAAGCCAACATTTAAATATAAGTCACGTGTTTGATCCATTCACATCAATCACGTGACAGCGCTTTACCACGTAACGTCCTTTCATAGTAATTCATTTGGAATTCCCTTTTGTTACGGAAAGTTTCACCATTAAATTTGACGAACTAGCGTAACCTCTTTCCTGCTAAAATAAGCTTTATAAAATATCTTGCATGAGTAAACTTTATATGGAAGTAAAAAGAAGTAATGGGTTGAAAAAATTGTAGGTTTATATAATCAAGGGTAAAACACTATAATCATTGTGATGTAAACAAACAGACCACCTGTCTAAGTTTGAAGATCGCAGTTGTTCACAGTTAATTATATAACCTAACCTAAGACTTGATAACAGAATGTGTTGAAACTTTCAAATATTTCGATAATTCCCAGTCATTACTAAAACCTTCCTGAATTTATTAGAGAAATAGCTAGATCATATTTCTGCTACCACAGTGTTACGTTATATAAAGATAATATTCGGCCGACCAGTCAGTCAGTGTCAGTTCAGTGGAAGAGTGTCTTCAGCCTGAAGTGAAGATGACAGTTCAGTGAACACAAACTAGATTGTGTTAAGTGACATTGACTATTGTAAATAATAGTGTTTTAAGTGTTAATTGGTTTGATAGTAAAAATATGTAAATATCACGTAGTGTGTATTTAGTTAATTAGTGAGTGTGAATAAAAGTGCAGTTAATAGCCACAAAGTGGAATCGTCTCATTATGTCAGTTAATTTGAACCCTGTGGGCAGTAACAATACATTTTAGCCACCGCTTTTTTCCCATCTAACATGTAATTGACAGTAAAGTCAAGAAGCAGCAATCCGGGACTACTCCAAATCTAAAATCTTAAATACCAACGTTATTAAGTATTTAACAGGCATATTTCCCCACTCCCACCCTCCAGATGACAAGCCTGATCCGTTGCCCAATGGGCCGTAGTTCCGACATCTGCCAAATGCTTGCTAATATCCGGACGTTTTTGCAGGAGGGGTTCTTATTTCCGGTGATCGGCTAATGTATGAAATCTTATTATTGTAACCATTAAATAATGTTGAAACACAGAGGTTACATTCAAGGCCAATTAAGACGTTAACGAAACGTATATAATTGTAGGTCTAGTACTTAAAATATATACGTTTTTCGAAACTGTTACGTATGATTTACGAAGAAATTAATTACCCACATAGTTTTAAACCTATTTTTGCATTCGTAGAAAACATAATTTAATCAATTATATTTTGTCTATTTTCACATACATACTATTTAAATTTGTACTACCGTTGATAAATATATAAAATATACATTTCACTTTCTCCCATATGCGTTAGCATAAAGAAAGTATTGTGATCGTAAAAAAAATCTTTTTTACAAGTTGGTCTAAAAATCCATTTTATGGTCCCCTGAAACCAAAAAAATGAAGTTTTGAAAAAACTGTTGATGTCTGTCCGTAGTGTGTACGTCTGTGTGTATGTGCACTTCGCTGAAGACCAAACGGACGGATCAATTTTTATGAAATTTGGTATGTTTGTGTATTTAGCCAATATCTCCAAACTATTGTTTTACTTTTTTGAAATTTTAGTTTTTATAATTTTTATGGACAAAAAACATAGAAAAATGAAATTTTCTCAAAAACATCTATAACAATTAAATTAAATTTGATTAAATTTTCAGAAAAGATGTTAATTATAATTTTAAATATTTTATTAAAAACTACATGTCTCTAACTTGACTAGTTTTTTTAGATATGACAAAAAACATATTTGGGAATGAAACTGGTAATTTTAAAAAGTGTGATTTTTTAGTGTTTAATATGGGGGAAAGTTTGTACCAATTCTTCGGAACCATTTATTTATATCAACATAGTACATAAAAGTTTGAGAAACTATAATGTGAGTTTCTTAAGATCATTCTAATGTTAACTATGACATAAAAAAGAGCTTCATGTCCAACATCACCATAACGTAAGACCTTGTTTGATTAAATACTCATGAAACTTGGCTATTACGGAATCAGTTTATGTTCTCATGTTAGTAGCTGTAATGACTTATGATAAGGAACATTCCATCATCGAAGTACCACGGAGAAGAAAGAAACAGAGGTCGCATCCAATAGTGCTCTGAATGTGTGTTGATAGTTGGTTCTCCAGTTCGCCGTGGGAATACAGATCCAGTACCATGTCAGTCCTTTCCTTACTTCCTCCTAAATCCTCAAGGATATATGTTGTAATTATCACTACAGATTTATAAAGGAGTATATTAATTGTAACATATTTATAACTGCCACTTCAGTTTTAAATATATTACAGGCGTTCGCTTCAATTATAAGAGAGGCATCTGTTTCCTTTTTATCTGTGGGAGAACTCATTTTTTATTTTTTAAATTATAATATTGAAACAAATTTTGAATTTTCTCTGTATTAACTAATTATACTTCCCGAGGAAAGACCATAAATTAACAAATTTTTAACAAAGACAGTTTTTGTCATCTACAATAATCTCATTTTTTCATTTGTTTTATGATATTTTTAAATTATTCATATATTTAATGTGGCTGTTCGTTCGCCAGCAGTGCCTTAAATGTAAACAAATAACACATGATGTTAAGAAACGCGTAGCAGCGTATGAAGATAAAGAGGCTGTAATTTTATACTGCACTAGAAAATAATTGTATAAAATGAAAATGTAAAATCCACTTATTGCTGAAGTAACATTTACAATTTCCATATAAATAAACAATTGTTATTTAATAAATGTGATTAATTTGCAATATAAATCGATAGGAAAAAAATATACGCCTAATCGTATGATAAAAAGTGGATATGGATATATATACTTAAAGGTCTTTTTTACACTGTCAAACCTCTTTAGTATATAAATACCACCAATCTTCAGATGGATATATACTTAAAGGTCTTTTTTACACTGTCAAACCTCTTTAGTATATAAATAACACCAATCTTCAGATGGATATATACTTAAAGTCTTTTTTACACTGTCAATCCTCTTTAGTATATAAATACCACCAATCTTGAGATGTATATATACTTAAAGGTCTTTTTTACACTGTCAAACCTCTTTAGTATATAAATACCACCAATCTTCAGATGGATATATACTTAAAGGTCTTTTTTACACTGTCAAACCTCTTTAGTATATAAATACCACCAATCTTCAGATGGATATATACTTAAAGGTCTTTTTTACACTGTCAAACCTCTTTAGTATATAAATACCACCAATCTTCAGATGGATATATACTTAAAGTCTTTTTTACACTGTCAAACCTCTTTAGTATATAAATACCACCAATCTTGAGATGTATATATACTTAAAGGTCTTTTTTACACTGTCAAACCTCTTTAGTATATAAATACCACCAATCTTCAGATGGATATATACTTAAAGGTCTTTTTTACACTGTCAAACCTCTTTAGTATATAAATACCACCAATCTTCAGATGGATATATACTTAAAGGTCTTTTTTACACTGTCAAACCTCTTTAGTATATAAATACCACCAATCTTCAGATGTATATATACTTAAAGGTCTTTTTTACACTGTCAAACCTCTTTAGTATATAAATACCACCAATCTTCAGATGGATATATACTTAAAGGTCTTTTTTACACTGTCAAACCTCTTTAGTATATAAATACCACCAATCTTCAGCTTTGTTAAACGTGAAGCACATAACGTGCCGTCACATTCCACAACAGAACTCACTATCTCAGGTCACCTCAGTCGACGGTCTAGTAAAGTACAGTCACTGATACCAGTCAATACCGTACATCGATGTACGGATCTTCAGTACCGTACATGTATGTTACAATAGTGTCCTGATAAAATGACACATTCGTGTTGCATGAATGGACCATCAATATCGTAATTGTCTAAAACAAAGTTGGATATTCAATATTGTATATGCATATTAGAATATTGGACGGTCAATATCGTATATATGTATTAGAATGGTGGATAAAGACTACAATGTAAAAAGTTACGAGCAGCGCCCGAAAGCCCTGGCGAGGAGAAGGCGAACTTTCTGGTTCCAGCAGGAGTCGAGTCAATCAATTAAAGATCTATCAATTATTACAAACTGTCCGACACTGTTGATCGATTAATTGGCTTTGCCACTTCTAGACACTTGTATAGACGTGTTGGAGCAGGACTCCTGCCTGAGAACATTCTGCACTGTTTTTCATTTTGCAAATTGAAAAAATCCCTTAATTAATTGCAAAGGCGTATTGCGCTTTTCATTCACATTTAAATGATATTATTAAGACGTATGGCCCAATCAGACAGCGCAAAGTATAGTCAACGCTGCTTTGACGAGTTTAATTTGTTGTGCCCACTGGTTTGATTCATTCGAAATGAGCTCTCTTTATTTCGATGGGCCAAGTTGTTCTGGTTTTCCCGTTCACTCTATAACAAAACAAAAAAAATTGTTCACCGGATAGTTTCTGTTATGCATGCTCTTCGGTAAATGCTTAAAAATAAATAGACATATTAATTTTTTTAATGGATATTTTCATACTATAGTTTTCATTTTTTTCTTTTTTAGTAGCACTTGATTTTAATGATTTATACGTAGTAATAAATTTTAGAAATACTGAACATGTATTATGCCTGTAACTGATTGTCTGGATGATAAAATTACAAATTTAAGCCAGCCAAAATATTGAAACTTAGCTGAATACAAAACGAATTGTCGTGCTTACCGTACACAACGGTGATTTATACATCTTGGTTACATTTTAATTTTTTTTAGTAATGGTGGCTGTTGGCGTGGTGACTGCATCGATGTATATTAATAGAGTAAATATCCAAGGTTCGAATCCCCAACTGGGCTAAAGGTTGGTATTATATTCGTTGAATAAAGTTCACGCACATACCTTCATAGTTCACGCAGGTGTGCATAGCCATTGGCTTGCAGTGAACTGACAAGTGAATTTTTTTAAAGAAAAACAGTATTTTTCTTCGTAATCAGCAGTATTTAAAAATAGAGTTCTATTGCTAATTCTGGTATACCAACATGACATATAAATATATATATGTTTATTTACAAACACACACATAATTATAAAAAACAACACTTAATGTTTCTTTTGTTGATTTTAATAGTCCCACAGTGAAGTTTATCTACTACTTTTAAGGTACTCACAGACAAACGCAAAAGAGTGAGACGTCACGAGCGCAACAGTGATTAGCTAAATAGTGTTTCATAAAATATGTACATGGAGAATATTTCATTATGAATTTACGTTCTATGTATTTATGTAAATATCGACAAAAACAGTACAATAGGCGTAAAGCTGAAAGTGATTCAGTGAATGAGTTGACTTCCAGCTACAGGGGAAGAATCACCACTAGTTTAGTTTATACCAGAATTAGATGCACAGAATCCAGGTATGCCGGGAAGGCTTAATCTCTGTTGTCAAAACAATGTCATTGTGTCGAATCAGTCCAATCACACAATCTACATTCCCTGTGGTCATTGTCAAGCCTACCTTTTAAGAAATTCTTAGAAATAGCTCGGTTAAATACAAACGTAATGACGTTGGTTAACAACAGTGTATCAGGCCTTCCCTCTGTTCATCAAGTCTGGCAAAAACTCGTATATGGTTGGATTACTCCAGACTGCGGTCTATGGTCTATGGTCGTACGAGAGAGAGGATTGTGGTTACATGCTTCAAGTTGCAAGATATCGTATGCAATCAGATACCCGCAACCGACAAGTCAATGCAAAACAAATAAATCCTTTGCCTTATCATAGCGTTTTTGAATAATAACTATAAATTCCTGTCAGATTAGAGAGAAGATACACTCGGTGTATTTTATCTGTAATGATATTTTCGCAAATAAATTATATATTTTTAGGATAGTTGATATAAATATATAGGGGGTTTTCCTGCAAGATCAATACTAATTTATTAAACTTTTACAATTTAACACATCATCTTTAGATAGTAACATTCAGGTAGATATGATTTACACTGATTTTTAAAACTCCTTTGACAAAGTTAGTTACCACCTTCTACTTAAAAAACTTTATTTGTATGGTTTCTTTGATAAATTTATTGCATTTTTCCTCGTATTTGTTTGAAAGAAAACAATTTATCACTTTTGCCGGTTGTTTTTCACAAGAGTTTATTGTGGAAACTGGTGTTCCCCAGGGTTCTAATTTGGGGCCCCTAATTTTTAGTATTTTTATATTAATGTTATATATTATATTTATATAATGCTACATTATAGCTGGATTTTCATATCTGTTATGTAGCATTGTTAAATTAAAATAAATAAGAAGATATAGGAAGAAAAAAAGCGTGCATTGGTCGTCACGTGACTGGGATGTAAACACAGGTAGTCTGCACCTCTGTGTGACTCATCACGTGATCCCGGGTGAATTTAGATACTTATCTGTAGTAAACCAAGACCAATCTGAGGTTCTTACCCATGTCGGCTGTCGAACTCTGGCTTCACACGCACTCGCGACACCACGAAAACTACTCGCACAGCACAGACACCCACACAACACTGCACTCCGCCGCTACTGTGCTAGACCGCGGCGCCGGGCTAGGCGCGCGCACACGTCGATACACACGCACGCGCGTACACGCACCCCACACACGTGTGTACCTAGGGTGAGTCTCAAGTACAGGTAAGTTCGCCCTCACCAGGTGTGTTCACGGCAAATAGCGGAATTTTCATGAACTACTCTCAAGAATTTACGACAAGGCCTGTTTATCTTAATATAAAAATCTAAAAACGATCTACTCACTCAACACGAAATCTCCGGAACCACTGATCATATATTAATGACATTTGGAGGGAAGTTAGCTTTTGTATCATAGACACTCACTAAGAAAGGAATTCTCTAAATTCCATTACTAAAGGTAGGAACAGCCCATTAGCATCTCATTTCTTTTCATAAGAGTACAATTAGCATTAATTTAATAATTTATTTCAAATAGCCCATACAAAAAATATAAACACGACACAAAAGCTTGATTAATTTGGTTTTAATTGTGCAATTTAAAAGTAATTTCTACTAACTCTGACAGGATTGCACTACTTTGTATTCTCATATAGTAGACTTATAGGGATTTCTAGATTATATAACTGTACATGAAGTATGGGTAAAGGAGGGTCAACATCTCTATACGTGTAAGGTGGGTGGGTCATTACCACTGTACATGTATGAGTGGGTGGGTGGGTCATCACCACTGCACATGTATGGACGGACGGTGAGGGTTTTCTACCAGGACAACGACAGCAGACTGAGCTTTTATATGGATATGATGGTGTAAATAAAACCACGGAAGGAAGGGTAAACAAGCATAGAGAACTATCCCGCAGTGAGGCTACGCTTGATGGCTAATTACGTTATAAAACTGTAACCATAAAATTAATACGCATAATCAATGATAGTTAACTAGGGTATTCCTTATTTACAATGCCCGATAGATTCTCTAATACAGTCACATCGTAGGTGGTATGTAACAGTTCATGTGGCCCAGGTATGAGATACAGTACCTAGTTCAGGTTTAACCTGAGCTATTAAAACTCTCACGTACATAATTTACTATAGAGACTGGGTGAGATGACGTACAAAGTTGTAAGCCAAAATAATATAAATTATATACGCACAGTGGTATTGACCCACTCACCCACCCGTACACGTACAGTGGTATTGACCTACCCGGCGACCCATACACGTACCGTGGTATTGACCCACCCGGCCACCCGTACACGTACAGTGGTATTGACTAACCCGACCACACATACACGTACAGTGGTATTGACCTACCCGGCGACCCATACACGTACCGTGGTATTGACCCACCCGGCCACCCGCACACGTACAGTGGTATTGACCAACCCGACCACACATACACGTACAGTGGTATTGACCTACCCGGCGACCCATACACGTACCGTGGTATTGACCCACCCGGCCACCCGCACACGTACAGTGGTATTGACCAACCCGACCACACATACACGTACAGTGGTATTGACCTACCCGCCCACCCATATATGTACAGTGGTAATGAGGGAAAAATAAGGTCGAGAAACGCCCACATACTGAAAGGTTTTAAAATATATGGGCGTATAAACATTTTCAAATCATTAGATAAATAGAACAACGTCGGTGAAGAAAAAGACGTATTTCGGTAATATTCAATTTAAAAAAACGTAAATCTCCTTTACTAACCCATAGCTTTAGTTCTAGTTAGATACTTCAAAGAAAGTTTAAACTTGGATAAAAAGTTTTCATTTAAAAAAAATTAAAAACACAAATCAAGTATGGATTTTATCATAATTGAATAGTTATGGACTTGTACAATTATGAATACAATTATCATAATTGTAAGCGTATTATGAAATAGGATGAGTGAAAAAATATAAAACAGATTTTTTAGAATGCCAAAAAGTCTGTTGAATTTCCACCATTGTATTTTTAACTCCGTAGCGTATATAGCTGTTTAAAAACGATTGCAATCTTCAACTAAATCGCGCACGCGCGCGTGTGTGTGTATGCACATGATTCTTCATATTTCTATGAAATATTAGCTAGGGGATTGAGGTAGGGGAGGGGGAAGGCCGCGGCCTTGATTGGAATGCGGAAAGCTCGTCACTAGGTTATCACGTCGATGGTTATCAGTCGTTTAAATGGCTTAAAGGGATTTAAATGTCCGAAGTACTTTATCACAATTATTATTCAGTTTATTATATCAGTAGCCCTAACTTGTGAACTAATTTGTGCATATTAATTACCTGTAAAATTTTTTTTTTAATTTTGTAAAGTAAAATGATATATTAAAAAAGAAAATAAAAGAACCTTTAGCAACGAATCGGCATGTTTCAAGGCTGATGTTTTGTTTTTTCTTCAAATTATTCAGTGTTACTTTAGTGGTGTAACACTGATCAAATGGCTTAGCTGCTATTGAGTATTTCCTCAATACACGCCATCCAAACATCAAACCTAGCAAGTCCTTCTTGTGACTCAATTCATTCTTGAACAAAACCACTTCCAAAGTTCTGGCATCAACTACCTCCACTGTGGGTACCCACATGGCCCCTTCCTATGCCAACCTGTTCATTGGGAAATTGGAGAAGACTTTCCTTCAAAAACAACCCGTCCAACCCCTCTGCTGGGTCCGTTTCATCGATGATATTTTCACGATCTGGACTGACTCCGAAACCAATCTTGAAACCTTTCTCCATAGGCTACAAAACTTTTCATCCCTGAATTTCACCTGGCAATCCTCTTCTGAACACATAGTATGAAGATTTTTATAAAACGCAAAAAAAACTAAAACGTATTTTAAATAATGTTATGATGTTCTCCCAGACCTTTACAGGAGTAGTGGACCTGTCTACGTACACAGAGAAGAAAGAAACAGAAGTATCATCTAATAGTGCGCTAAATATGTGCCGAGTAGTTAGTTCTCCATTTTGCCACGCGAGTAGCAGGGCCAGCATCTTGTCAGCCCCTTCCTTTATTCCCCCAAATCCACAGGGATGAACGTAATAATGTGTAATACAGATGTATAAAGATGTACAGTAGTTGTATTGGACGTTCCCTGCGGCCATTTTGTCTCTGTACTTTGTGATGGCGGCCGACCTAAGAGGATTGCGGTTCGGCGGTCTGAAACACCTTCTAATTGAATCTGTCTTACATACGTCAGAGTCAATTCTCACGACAACAGAGACAGAGTGATGTAGAAAATCACGATCTTCCACAAATCTCGAAATTTTAACTTCTGACAACTTTATGATAGTTTTAAACATCATAACTTTGGATCTGAAGGTTGAAGTCATATATCTGAGATGTAGCGTTAACATAATTGAACATAGAATGCAAGTTCAGATATGGAAATCAGGGACATGCCTTTGACTACAGTCATTCATGATTTATTAGACATTAGAATAGAATAGACATTAGAACGCAGATGGTTCTAACTTTAGAAATATTCATTTATTAATAGCCCAAGCGCCAGGGCAGGTAGGGTCTAAGTGTTCTACAGCTTAACGAGGAATCCGAACCAAGTAGCATTGGTCTGATTTTAAGCTAATTAACATGCCTAATACTTTGTTATCTTACTCACGTGACATCTGGACACTGAGAACTACCACCCAACTTGGACACCCTAAATCTTCTCTCAAAGCGTCCACATCGATGGCAACCATTGTGCGGACCAAACATAGAACCAATCTCCACAACACTTTGCAGCAAGTAGCTGGGTTACATCACTGTACCACTGCTGACAATAATAGACTCACAACCTCCTCAACACTTTGTCCTCAAGTAGCTGGATTACAACATTGCGCCATTAGTGCTGACAATACTAACCTCACAATCTCCCCAACTCTGTCCCGAAGTAGTAACACCCTTCCACCAGCACCCGAGAGAATTATACACTTAATTTCTTGCGATTGTAAGACGTGTTCTGACTATTGTGAGTCCAAACGAGCAGACCTCCTGTGTTCAGCAATGTGTGGTAAATGTGAGAGACTGTCATGCGAGAACTCGTCAGAGGTGGACATGGATGAATCCAAGAATGTAAAAGAAGATGAATAATTAACAACTTCTTACTTGTTATAAAAAATAGGTAATAAAAAATACTTGTTATGTTATAAAAAATAATTATAACCTAAAAATGTATTGTATTTCAATTTCATATGTGTTTAAAAGCCAAAACTTGAATATTAATAAATCTATTCAGCTGAATTTCCGACTTCAACTGCAGAAATTCTAACAAAACCTAAGTTTTATTTTCATTAATTTAAGCTTTTCTCGATAACAATTAGAGATAAGAATTAAAAATGTGTATTTTACTCTATTCTCCAACTTTTATTTAACAGTTTTTTTGTATTCCTAACGGTTAGTGAAATATGGTCAAAAGAGTGAAAATCGGCAGCCATTTTCTAAGATGGTGGCCGTAGCACAGCATACACGAGTGTTGATTTTTTATATGTTGAACTGAGCATTAGTACAACCATTGATTTTACTATACATAGATATACATAGATACTATACATAGATAACATTGATTTATATAGTAAAATCAATGGTACAACACATATGAAAGTATCCCATTTTAGGGAATGATTTCCTGGTATAGGGGTATTTTTACCTAAATATGACTAGACTACTGCTGAATGTTATGCCATAGACCATGTTTGTTATACATATTACAAAATATTTGTCAAGCAACATAACAAATATTTTGTTTTGTTTTTGTCCATCACCTGTGTGCGTGTGTGTTTTGTTTTAATAAGAATAAGAACGTTTACTAACAATTAAATCATTTTTGCACAATACATTCTAAATTGAACAAGTTATAAGAGTTATTTTATTTATTTTTTGTTGTATAAATACATGTATTTTTTCTTTAAGATCAATAATATTTTACTATCTTATCTCAAAAAGATACAATAAGTCTACATAAAATATAATGAAGAAGTGTTAAGAAACTTATTAATAAAAAAGATAGAGTATACATTTAAAATATGATATTGTTTATTGATAAAAATTCTTTGAGTGTATAAAATGGATTATTAACAAGCCATAGGTACAATTTACCTTTGAATTTTTTCTCTGTGTATTTGTTTATTAAGTTCACAAGTTTGTTATATATTTTCAATGACACAACTACATGACTAGCCAAACTTTTACTCAATCTATGGTGTTTTATTTGGGTATTACTTTTATTTATAGTATCGTACCTATGTAAAATGCTGTTGAAATCTAAATGATCCTGGTTTTTAATTAAGGACATTACAGATTCAAATATATATAAATTTACTACAGTCAAGACTTTTAAGTCAATAAAAATTGGTTTGCAATGCTCTAAAAGGCATATGATTGTTAGATTTAGACATTAGTCTCAAAATCTTTTTCTATAAAATAAGAATTTCCTGTATTCTACTGCAGTTATCGAACAGAACAAGTCCGTAACTAAAAACAGATTGGAAAAAAGGAAAATATGAAGTTCTTATATAAGGTTGTAGTACAGAAATAAGCAAACGTTTTAGTAGATATTACTCTCGAGACTCGTGAGTAATGTCGATCTACTATATATATAATATAATATATATATATATATATATATATAGTGAGATAAAAGGGTTCTTTTATAGAATTTCAAAAACCCATTCAGTCCATTTTTATTCCCTCAAAATGTCAAGTAAATCAAAAGTAACAGATAAAATGTTTAGTATTGTTTTTAACAGGTGTTTTTATGGGTTTATAATTACATTAAAATTACGTAATTTTCTGACCAGCATAAACATAAACAGCTGTTATATGAATCAATAAAAACTCTGTAACGATACAATCGTTGGATCTTCTAGAGCCAGTTGAGTGAAGCCCAAGTAATTTTTGACATTTCTGGATTTTTCTTCTCCTGCCGTCTTTTGACTTAAACTTTAAAACGAATCTAACCAACTTATCTCAGGAGTCAGGACTAGCTCTAGAACATTCGTAAGGACCGATTCGCTTATGGATTTAAATAGTAGATCAGGTTGGGAGATAGTTCCAGAATCATTTGTTACAGGGTGGACTTCATGTTTTTAAGGTGTCCAAATAAGGGATGGCTGAGAGGTTGTGTGTACATAAAACGCCTGACTTTCTCTTAGAACACAAGGCACTTTAACAACAACTGCCAACCTGTGTACAGGATGATGTACACACACATTTATTGTACAAGACACAAGAACCAGTTGTACGTTCAACCGTAAACTAATAATAGAATAAATAGAAAGTCGTCGACACCGATAGGCGAATCGATAGGCCAAGGGTCACAAAACTTGTGCTGGCAATTGTTACATGTCGGCACTAGTGGCGCAGTGCTGTAATCCAACTACTTGGGGATAGTATTGAGATTATGGGCGATAAGTTCTATGCTCGGTCCTCTTACATCCATTCCATGTACAGCAGTAGATTATTTAGTTTCCCTGGCTTTTCTGAGCATAAGTCGTACTCAGTTAGTAACCAGACTATGCAGGTCACCCACACTCAACGTACACTCATGCAAGCATTCATATTACCCTTAAAATATAAACATTTATGTTGGCGTCTCATATCTGATAAAATCTGAATTTGGGTTTGAGTACTGCAATAGACTAGTCATTTCATTGTATTGGCAACGATCTCATGTATAAATAAAAAACTAAGAAAAAAACACACACAAATAATCACAAAAAAGAATTCTATAATAAATATTATGAGACTATTAAATTATTGCACATTATTGAATTAAACATTGCAATAGCATTAAACGAAAAGCAATAAAATCCAATAACTTAACCTTTTAATCGATAAAAGCTTTCCTTTGGTCCATCTTGAACAAACTGTTCTACGTCAATGAACTTACCCTTCGGATAGGGGTTGCTTTGAGTTTCATCCACCCATTTGAACGTACATCACTTCTCAAGATGTATTATTTGCACTCCACCATTCGGATGTACAAGACTGGTGTATTTCCCACCCACCCCTTTGGGCGTACTGGATTACTTACGAATTTCGATCGATCTAACTACGAAAAAACACGATCTTAGGAACGTACAAAGACTGACTAAAAATCCTTCTCCGTGAAGCTGTACGATATATGTAAAGGTATTGAGTGCGTCAAATTGAAACGTCTGATGTTTATTAACACATCATTATTCGTAAAGTAATGAACTCAAGTTGAGCGTGTTAAGTGTTTAGTTTACATTATTTTTCGTATATCTTTCAAAGCCAGAAAAACGGAGTAAAGACAAACTTTAAATATAAAAGAATATAAAATAAAATCTACAGTATAAACTACTTGAGTTTTAGTGGTTAAATAACAGAGCCAAATCCGGGTTACGTAACCATTCAACTCCGATTGAATGAAGACCAGCTGATCTTTCCTGGAAAGAGCGCAATGGGCAATCAATGTGGTCCATAGTTTGAGGTTTAGTCTTACAACCACACAACTGCTTCTTTGCCATTCCCTGCTTCTATTTCCGATAGGTGCTTCTTCTTCACCTGTGTGGAAGTGAATCAACAAAGCCCACTCCCACACTCTTTACGAGGAAGGTTAATTCTGATGACGGTCATAGGGTCTAATACTAGAAACTTGTTTAAACCGTCAAACGTATCTCAAATAAGTGCTCAGTTGATTTTTTTGAGAACATTCATTTGAGATAAACTGTGAAGCTAGACGAATAGGTTTTCTTGATGTAAGTCACTCAGGACGTTGTGGGATATCTTGTAAAATGGGGAGGCAGTTCTCTGAGAAGTGCCTCTTCGCATCGTACATCCCGAGGAGCTATGTTGCACAGCGTTGGAAGCCATATGTGCGAGAATACTTTAAATAGTTTCAAGCACTAATATAATAATTAATTAATATAATACAAAGTTATAATAATACATCAATGTTACTTCAAAGCGCCAATAATGGATTGGTGGGTCATTGTTTAGTCATCAGTTAAATATAGGTCTATATGTTGGGTGACAGCCCTCTAGGTTCACGGTCCCATTAATCGTAGGGTGGGTGAGCCCCAATGAGGCCATACTCTTCTCCCCCTCCCCAATGTGTTCATGGTCTAAGAGAGCAGATAATAGTAAACAAATGGTCTCTTCTGCATGACGAGCCATTCCCTTTCACAACGATGGGGCGGGAGTATTGCTGAACATTCAGTGATTAATAGATTTCTACAAATTTAGTTCACCTGAAATTTTACACACAATAACGTAAGTGTGTAATAGACCAGGTGAGTTTGTGGTACATTTCTTTAGCAAGGACTACACAAGTAGATTTTTATTTTCTAGAATCTACTTTCATTCGCCCCATATTAGCTCATATCTACGATCGGCGTCTTGCTAATGAATAGCACAGACGATATTTTTATGAGAGAAATCAAATAGTCCATTGAATAACAATTGAATATAAATTAATAATAATATTTTATATTATATTTTATATATTCCACAACGGAAAAGAAACAGACACCCCTTTTGGAACGAAGAATGTGACCAAGCAATTCTCATGAGAAAAAATTGCCTACCAAAAATTTATTAGCAACCGCTCTCCAGAAACTGAAAAGAAGTTCAGGGAAGCCCGAAAGCAAGCCTCCAAACTTATCAGGCAAACCAAGAGGAAGTACTTGGAAAACCAACTTAAGTCGGCTGAACAAGACTTCAGAAACTACAATACTAGGGACTTCTATAGAGTCTTTAAATCCCGTCTCAATGGATATATGCCTAGAAACCTCTGCTTCAGAAAACAAGACGGAATTTGGCGCTAACAGACCAGGAAAATACTAAAGAACTTGCCCGTTACTTTGAGTCTCTACTTAACTGTCCCGAACCCACTGAAAAGTTCCAACCAAAACCCCACCTGAACCCACACACGGACTCACTCCGCCCCTAGACCTAGACGAATTCAAAGACATATCCAAAACGACTAAAAACAACAAAGCATCCGGAAGTGATGACATCACTGCCGAACTACTGAAACACATGGGAAAGTAACTCAATAACAGAACTCACTAAAATCATTGAAGAAATTTGGATAACAGAGAAACTACCGGAAGATTGGACAAATGCCCTCATCGTCCCACTACACAAAAAGGGAGACCGAACAGACGTGAACAACTACAGAGGAATCTCCCTACTACAAGTCCCCTACAAAATTCTCTCGGCTGCCCTATTGAAAAGAACACAAGAACAAGTAGAACCACTCATAGGGGAATACCAAGCAGGTTTCAGGCCCAACAGGTCCTGTGCTGAACAAATCCTTAACCTAAAACCCTCCTAAAATACAGAAACACCCGTAGAAAACCCACCATCTGGACTTTTGTCGACTTCCAGAAAGCCTACGACTCCATCGACCGACAATCCCTACTACAAACCTTGGGAAGAATACGGACTAGACCAGAAGACCAGGGCACTTATCCGATTGACACTTACTGACACCACCTCTCAAGTAAAGTTCATGGGGAATCTTTCGGAAAAATTCCAGATAAAAACTGGTGTGATACAAGGCGATGGCTTATCTCCCCTCCTTTTCAACATAGCCCTAGACAAAGTCATGAGAGAGTGGGAAAACAAACTAAAAGAACAATGAAACTGGGAACCCTTTGAAAATCTCCAGAAATCAAACAAAACTTACCTGCCTGGCCTTTGCAGATGACCTAGCCATCCTGGCCGAAACCCGTCAACAGGCGAATTGCCCAAATCGAAACCCTCAAGGAGTGCGCTGAAAAAAATTGGCCTACAGATTTCTTTTTCAAAAACAAAGGTAATAACCAACTTCTGTGACCTAGAAAATTTGAACACAGAAATATGGTGATATCGAAAAAGTAACAGAGTTCAGATACCTAGGAGAAATCCTTGAACCATCAGGGAAAGAACTTAAAGCCTTGGACTCCCGATCCAAAAGATGAAGAGGGCTTTTGGTCGTACTCAAAACATATATAACAAAAAATACCTATCAATTTCTACAAAAATTCACCACTACAATACCGTCATCAAACCTGAAGTCCTATATGCGAGTGAAACTCTTGATTTGACCAGAAAAGGGATACTTGAAAACATCCTTAAAGAAGAACGGAAAATCATCAGGAAGATTCTCGGCCCAAGACTCACTGATGAAGGATACCGACTTCAGTCCCGAACTAGAGTGGAAGAATTCTCAAACTTAGCCGCGTTATCAGAAAAAAGACGCCTAAAATTTACGGGGCATATCAAGCGTCTTCCTGAAAATAGACTAACAAAAATCTTATTAGAGAATACTGAAAATATTTTAACCAATAAGTGGACCTCGGAAATCAGGAAGGATTTGTCCAGAGCCCAGATTTCTATCAATGATATTTCGGACCGATCCACCTATAAATCACAAAATTTATAAATGGGAAGTAGAATCAGAGAGAGACCAAAGAGAAGAAAACAGGAGCTAAATGGACAGAAGAACGCAGATCCATTATGAAAGAAAAATTAAGGCTGCTTGGCAAAGGAGAAAAAGGACGACCCATAAGTGAACTTTGCGTGATCATTTAATGGTCTTTTTCGCATGTAATAATAATAATAATAATAATAAGAATAATATTTTTTTAACAGATAGTGGAATAACAGATAAATGTCACGATGTGGAGGTAGGTGTGCTGGCACGTGGGCTGCGGTGGGGAGCGAGAACGTATCCCGAGGGACGGCCGGGAGCCCAACAGTTCAAAAGGGGAAGTGCCCTCATAAAGCAACATCCCCCTGGGAACAGCACGTGAACCAACATGCCCTCGCGCACTACTCCAGGAGGGGATTCCAGAACCCCTACTGTATTAATTTGTACAACAATCAGCACAGCATACAGAGTAAAAGGAGTGTTACGTACGATAATAAAAAATTTAAGATTCAATCTAACGTAATTTTACTGCCTTTAATTTGTTCGTAAATACAGAAAAGTAGTCATGCTGTGCACCCCCGCGTACACCACCGTGTACAGCACCGCGTACACCACCATGTACAGCACCGCGAACAACTCCGTGTACACCACCGTGTACAGTTCCACGTACAGCTCCGCGTACACCACCGTATACAGCTCCACGTACACCACCGTGTACAGCACCGCGTACACCACCATGTACAGCACCGCGTACACCCCCGTGTACAGCACCGCGAACAACTCCGTGTACACCACCGTGTACAGTTCCACGTACAGCTCCGCGTACACCCCCGTGTACAGCACCGCGAACAGCTCCGTGTACAGTTCCACGTACAGCTCCGCGTACACCACCGCGTACAGCTCCACGTACAGCTCCGCGAACACCACCACATACAGCTCCACGTACACCACCACGTACAGCTCCGCGTACGGCTCCGCATACACTACCGCATTACAGCTCACAGCTCCGCGTACACCACCACGTACAGCACCGCGAACAGCACCACGTACAGCTCCGCGTACACCACCGTGTACAGTTCCACGTACAGCTCCACGTACAGCTCCGCATACAGCTCCGCGTACACCACCGTGTACAGTTCCACGTACAGCTCCGGGCACACCACCGGGCACACCACCGCGTACAGCTCCGCGTACAGTTCCACGTACAGCTCCGCGTACACCACCGCATACAGCTCCACGTACACCACCGCGAACAGCTCCGCGTACAGCTCCGCGTACACCACCACATACAGCTCCGCGTACACCACCGTGTACAGTTCCACGTATAGCTCCGCGTACACCACCGCGTACAGCTCCACGTACACCTGCGTACAGCACAGCGTACAACTCCGCGTACAACACCGCATACACCACTTTGTACAGAACCGAGTACATCCCCGCGTACAACACCGCGTAAACCACCGTGTACACCACCGCGTACAACACCGAGTACATCACCGCGAACAGCACAGCGTACACCCCCGAGTACACCACCACGTACAGCACCGAGTACACCACCATGTACACCACCGCATACAACTCCACGTACAGCTCTGCGTACATCACAGTGTACAGTTCCACGTACAGTCCACGTACAGCTCCGCGTACACCACCGCGTAAAGCTCCGCGTACACCACCGCGTACAGTTCCGCGTACACCACCGCGTACAGCACCGAGTACACTCTCCGCGAACAACACCGCGTACACCACAGAGTACACCCTCGGGTACAGCACCGCGTACACCCTCACGTACAGCACCGAGTACACCACCGCGTACAGCAAACGAGTACTCCCCCACGTACACCACCGTGTACAGCACCGCGCCCTCACAGTGCAAACACGTTATCTAGGAGAACGGCAGTAAGCTGAGCTTTTATATTGATGTGATGGTTTAGACTTTAGAGAGAACCACGAAGGAAAGGTAGGTTAAGAAACTGTAGAGAAACATCCCGTAGCGAAGCACATATGCTGTTACTATGTGTTTTGTATTGTATATTTATAGAAACAAAACCATTCATTCATTATTAAGGTGGTTGTTTCCCAAACTGCCAATCCACCGCTGGACAGCCCTATTACAGTAGCAGTCACTTTTAATCGGTAGCGGGGCGAAACTCGCGGGTTCTATTTCAACTGTTCGGTTCGTGTTTATTGTTATGACGAGTTGTAGTGAACACTTCATGATTATTAAAGGTCCATTCTATTAGACTATAAGTTGATATTATGAGTTTTAAAATTAAATTCATACATATGAGACGACACAACTCTGTACGTATTTTAAGGTGAATGTGAATGACTACATGAGTGTAGGTGAGTGTGGATGACCTGTGCAGTCTGGTTACTAACCGAGTGCGACTGTTCCTCAGAAAGGACCATTTATTAATAGTTAAAAACTAGAGCAACTAAGGCATCTACAGCTTTACGTGGAATCCGAACCACGTAAAATGTAAAGTAAAATCAATATGAATTACATTATAAAGTTTCACATATTTAACCACGATAAAAATACTCAATCTGTTACAAAAACCACCTTAAGGTCCACTAGAATAGGGATTCACCTTTCGGATGACACCTCAAGTTTTCCGGTACGATTTATTTCGGACCGAACCGTTAAATAGAAACCCGTGTTTTTGGCGTATTTCGCGGAGGGAAACGGCCCCCTTAAATGTGAGTATGATATTTATAACAGTTTTTGCAAAACACTTCAAACTGTACGCTAAAGCGTGGCGTCTTACAACTGAACATTTTTTGAAAATCGTTGTCCTCAAACAACCATTATAATGTAATGGCTTTTACCTAGCCGATAAGTCTCTATTGTTTGGACCAGGCCTCCTGGCAGTCGCCTACAATAAGACAAAACAAATAATGGCCTTTCAGAGTGCTCTCTAGTGGCCTCTTGACTCAATACAGTATTACATGTAACTGCCAACATTGAGCTTGTACTCTAGATCCATATGCATACTTGTACAATGTTATATTTTATGTTTTTCAACAAATATAATGCTTAATGAGGTATAAAGAATTAATATAACCACTATTTTGGAATATTTTAGTTTTCATAACGTTTATTTTCTGTTGTAAAAGTATTATATGTAATATCTTGATCTATGTTACCGGCGTTGAGGCTCAGTGGCTAAGGCTTCGGACTGCGTAGGGGCGTGTCCAAGGTTCGAATCAACACTGAGCTAAACGATCGCTAATTCACTCGTTAAATAATGTTCACGCACAGGGCCTGGAGTAAACCCAATGTGAACTGGCGAGTGAAGTTTTAAAAAATCTCAAGATTGACTTTCTAAAAAACCCATCAGTTTTTGTGTGCGTCCGAAGGGTTGGGTGGACAATGTTCACGCACAGGCCTGGAGTAAACCCAATGTGAACTGGCGAGTGAAGTTTTAAAAAATCTCAAGATTGACTTTCTAAAAAACCCATCAGTTTTTGTGTGCGTTCGAAGGGTGGGTGGACGGGTCATAAAACGTGCGCGTTCAAGAGATGGGTGGATGGGCCATCAATTTTTGTGTACGACCAAAGAGTTGGTGGGTGGGCCATCAATAGAAGTGTACTTCCGAAGAGTGGACCAAAAAACGTTGCGCGTTCTAGAGATAGGTGGATGGGCCATCAATTTTTGTGTACGACTAAAGAGTTGGTGGGTGGTCCATCAGTAGCTGTGTTTGTTCAAGATGTGAGTGGATGGACCATCAATTGTGTACGACTGAAGAGTTGGTGGTGGGGCATCAGTTGATGTATACAACCGAAGAGTTGGTGGATGGGCCATAATTGTTGTGTACGACCAGAGTTGAAGGGTGGGTCATCAGTAGTTTTATACGATTAAAGGGTAGATGGATGGGCCATCAGTTGTTATGTATGACCAAATTGTAGGTGGACGGTCCACCAAATGGTGTGGAAAACCAAAGGGTGGGTGGGATGGCCATCAATTGTTGTGTACGACCAGAGGTGAAGGGTGGGTCATCAGTGGTTTTATACGATTAAAGAGTAGGTGGATGGGCCATCAGTTGTTATGTATGACCAAATTGTAGGTGGACGGTCCACCAAATGGTGTGGAAAACCAAAGGGTGGGTGGGATGGCCATCAATTGTTGTGTACGACCAGAGGTGAAGGGTGGGTCATCAGTACTTTTATACGATTAAAGGGTAGGTGGATGGGCCATCAGTTGTTATGTATGACCAAATTGTTGGTGGACGGTCCACCAAATGGTGTGGAAACCGAAGGGTGGGTGGGATGACCATCAATTCTTGTTTATAATATTGAGTTACTCATTCCCTCATTGATACTAAATATTTAGTCACTCCCTGGCATCTAACCCCTAATTAATAAAAAATAATTAATTATTAATTAATAAAAATAAATTAAAGCTCTCTCTGTAAAACCTAAAGATAACAAAATAACTGTTCCATTAATTTTCATTTTTTGAGCCAACATTATTTTTTTCATATTTTCTATTACAGTACAGGAAACGATGGATTTTTCAGCTTTGAGAACTCTGTTGGAAGAAGTGAATATTAGACTTGTTTGTTTTATTTTAAAACTGAAAAAAGTGTTATGTGGTGCACCTGACAGACAAGATCTTGCTATTTCTTTTGTTGTTGTTATAAAAATGTTTTTCTCTTTTTAGTGTTATAATTTAATAGGCATTAGCTATTTGTAGCACTTATATGAAATAAAATAAAAAAATTTTACCTTTACACATGTTTAATTGTATTTTTAAATGTTTCTCATATACATTTCACTAAAGTATAATGTCACATAAAAATCACTAAATCAATAGCTATTTTTATTAACAATAATTTTTTCTTCATTATTTATTAAATAATTATCTGGGGAAATGTTGGAATTGTGCAAATTTAAAACAGTGATATTTTGGCGGTTTTTGCTCATGTATGTTTTCTAACTAGAAATAATGCTAAGTTTGTACATTAATTTTACAAACTAAATAAAAACTTTAAAAGAAAACTGCCTGAAAAATATATTAGAATGAAAAAGTCCAGTAACGCAGAGAAACAAAATTTCATTTTGATTGACCGAATTTCTTAGAAATAATATATCCAACTTCTCTATTAAAAAAAGCTTGAAATCGTTTCTAAAGAGTGAATTTCAGATAAGTTTGGTTATGTTCTTTGTTTTCAAGATTTGTTAGTATATTCACCTTCTGAATTGACTTGCAAGTTGCAAAATGTTCATTCAAAACATTAGTGGATACCGTAACTGGTGGAAGATTCTTCAAAAAGTCTAAGTACAGACTAGCTTGTCTATTGTTTGTAGGTTCCATTTATTTTCTTGTCCTATTTATTAACTTTTTTATTCGAGAGAAAACGCTTAATCATAATATTTGAGATTTAAAATGTCAAACTTTGCATTTGTGCCATCAGCTCGTAAAAGGTTATCCCAAATTTCAGCATCAAGCCAAGCAAAACATAATTTCACCTGTCACAAAGCGTCTAAAAATGCATTTTGAATTGAATTGAAAATTTCTTTATTCATATTTTGTACATGGTATACAAAGAATAGTGTCAAATACATTTTAAAACTAAAGAATTATAACTAGCGTTAAACAATGTACTGGTATAACTAGTCGATAAAACATAAAGGTGAAGTTAATTGTAAAACTCATCCATAGAATAAATTGGTCTATCCAACATGTATAGTTTTATTAGCCTTTTAAATTTATTTACATTATTTTCAATTTTAATATCTTGTGGCAAGTGATTAAATAACTTAATACCTATCACAGTTGGTTGTTTTTCAAAAAATGATAACTTATGACAAGGCATTTTTAACCTATTTTTCCCCCTAGTGTTATATTTATGGTTTTCCCCCACTGTTTTCAATGAGCTATAGATTAGTTTAGTATGCAATATAACTTTGTAAATATATAAACTATAAACAGTCATAAATCCCAAATTTCTAAAATGTTCTTTTACTGAATCATACCAATTGAGATTCAGAATAATACGAATGGCTCTCTTCTGTATTAATAATATTCTATCAAGATTTTTTTGTGATGTTGCTTCCATAAACTTCAATACCAAATGAAATATTCAAATGAATGTATGCAAAATAGATAGTTTTCAATGATTTTAGATCACAAATTTTGGCCATTCTATATAGAGCAAATATACTGGATGTAAGTTTCTTAGCTAGTGTATTAGTTTGTTCATCCCAATCGAGGTGATTATCAATAGTCAAGCCCAAAAAATTTGTATTTTTTACTTCTTCGAGTCTTTTGTTATTTAATTCTATCAAAGATGCAGCTACATTTTTATTTTGTTGTGTATGAAATTGAATTAGTTTAGTTTTTGAAGGATTTAATAAAAGTTGATGTTTGATGAAAAAAACTGTTCATATTTAACAAATTATTTTTTGCTGATTGTTCTACCTCATTGATTGTTCTGCCACTTACAATTAAGTTAACATCATCTGCGTAAAGGCATATTTTATTATTTAAGCTCTCACAAACTTGTTTTGACAAATCCTTAATATAACACAAAAATAATAAGGGGCCCAATATTGAGCCTTGAGGAACTGTTTTAACTGTTCGCAAGGATGATTTTTGATAAATTAACTGCCTTTTTTCATTGACAAATGGTATTTCCACAAAACGTTGTCTATTTGATAAATAGGATCTAAACCAGGCAAGAGGAATGTCTGAAATTCCAATTGAAGATAATTTATTCAAAAGTGTTTCATGGGAAACAGTATCAAAAGCCTTGCTATTTGATACTGTTTCCCAATCAAAACCGTATTTCAAAACCGCCAAGTCACCGCTGGGAAATCGACAGACCTATATTAGACATACAACATTACTGCCAGTGGGCTAAAACATGCTGTTCTATTTCAACTGTATGATTCGTGTTTACAGTTACAATGGAGACTGTATGATTATTAAAGTTTGAATCTAGTGGACCATAAGTCGAGATATTTTTAATTTAAACCTGTCAGGAATTAAATTACAAGTTTCACATATTTTACTGTCAAAATATTATAAAAATACTCAATTTTGTACAAAACAAACTTAAGGTCCACGAGAACAGTTCTTCACCTTTCAAATGACACTTCAAGTGGTACGATATGATAACTAGAGCGTTGAAATAGAAACACATAATTTGGCATTTTTCATGTAGTGAAAATGTTTCCATTGATATTTTCATATAATATAAATATAATATAATAAAATATAAAGAAACATATTCAAGATCTTCAGGCAATACTAAGGTAAAAAAATTTCATTTATAAGTTCCATTGATGTTGTGTATGTTTATACATTTAACAATATGTGCCTATTGAGGTAATTTGAAAGTTTTGAACTTGAATAATATTTAATTGATCTTCATAATTACATTATATATGAAGCTCTATCCCACCTCTGTACTAGTTGATTCTGTAATCAAATTAGAAATTAATGGTGGTCTACCTCAACCTATGGTCTTGTCAAATTTCTGAATTTGGTATGTTTTTAATGATAGTAAATATTTTGTGATTTTTAAGGCATAACATCTTTTGACTCTTCAGAACCTGAAGTTTTATAATCCAGTGGAGAATACCTTTACTATTAAAAATTCTATTTTTGCATCCGATGAAAAAATGTTCAAATGAAAATGTTTATAGTTGAAAAATAAATTGATTCTAATTGATAAGAGGATGTTTGCCTCTTTCTTTAGACTGGCACAGAACAAAACTTCTTAGAATGAAATAGTGTTTAATATAAATGAAACACAAAGAAAAGAAAAGAGAACAGCAATTTCGAGAATGACAGGATAATCTCAGTCTCAACACCTCAGAAATCCTGGAATGAATTGGAGAAGTGGGAAGAACGCTAGGTTTCTTGACTTACCATAAGTTGTACTACGGCCAGCTACGTACAACATTTCCGGCCCTGGAAATCTTGTACATAATTTTTTTTAACTTCGCTTGCCAATTCACATGGGCTTGCAAGCCTGTGCGTAAACTTTATTCAACGAGTGAAGTACCGACCGTGTGCTCAGTGGGGATTCGAACCTTTTACCTTGCCCTCTGCAGTCCGAAACCTTAACCACTGAGTATAGTGAGTGGGAAGGAACAGCCAATAACCGTGACTGCCAGGCTTGGCTTTTTGTAGAAAATATAGAAGCAGTTTAGGAGTCTTTTGAAAAGGCGAATTAGGGAAGAAACCACAAATGATTATTTCATGGAACTCACGATTTTATGAAACCTAAGAAAAATTACCTGTTAATGGAAGCGCAAAATAAACCATGGTCTGGTGACATCTATCTTCTGAATCATCAGTAAAAAATATTCTTATCATCATTCATGTTTACTAGCACCTGTTTAACAGTGCTGAAAGCGGAGTAAGTATGCATAAAATAACAGTTTTCTCTTAATTTAATTATTTATTGATTATTTAACAACAATATATTTACACAAGTACATAAAAAATTTGTATATATTAAAAAGAAAAAAAAAGACTTTTTACATGTTACATGTTTTTTAACTTTTATATATTACATGTAGGCTTCATTATTTACTTGAAAATGCTATAAAATATCCACTCATCTGCTTGTATAAGTTTTACATTAAAAAAACTATAAAAGAGGCTTTAACCTCAAGCACATAAATAATATTTATTAATTCAAATCTTTCTTATAAATGAATAAGATTTTAAATACTAAATATGGCTAAAAAATAAAGGACTGTATTTTATCACAGGATAATAAATTAAAACGTGTTGGGTACACAGGATTACAATGTTATAAAAGTTCTAGTAAGTGGCTAATGATTTTTACATCCTTCCACAGACATTTTTAGAAATTAATTTTCTAGTAATAAAGCAATAAAATTGTTAATATTTTTGTAAATTTTTAGTAAATTGTAGTTTTGTAATCCTGTGAGTATAGAGAGTGACTTCACAGTTCCGGATAAATTTTATGTCATTATTAAATAAGGAGCAAGCAGAAAACCTAATTACTGAGACCAAGAATCTAGAACTACTGGTAAATGAAGAAAAAACCAAATTCATGAACATAAGCAGAATACCTAATAAACAACCATATTTAGAAGTGCTAACTTTAAGGTTATAAAAACAAACTCCTTTAAATATCTGAGTGTCACAACAACAAGTAAAAATAAATAAGATGATGAAATTCTATGCAGACTGACATCAGCTCAAAGATGCTACTGGAGTCTATCGTAAGCTTTTTGGAAGCAGGCTAACGACCAGGAGGACAATATTCCAGATGAACAAAGTGATCATACAACCAGTACTCTTATACGGAGCAGAGGTATGGATACTCACAAAACAGAATGAGAGGAAACTCAGTTTTTGAAAACAGAATTCTACGTAGTTTGGTCCGTTTTGGAGTGTTTGGTTGGATTGAAGAAAACGAGTTGTGGAGGATAAGGAAGAATCGTGAGTTAAGGGATATAAAGACCTGGACATGGTAGCACTGGTAAAAAGCAGAAGATTGAAATGGCTGGGACAGAAAAAAGAGGTGAGGGCTATATACAATTGTTGGCAAGGCTAAAAATACAGTAGTTGGGATTTGTGTAGCCACAGGAGTAAGTAAGTATCAAATAACAAGAAAAACAAAGGTCCCAAATTATAACCTTTTAGTACTCCTGAACTGGCAAAGTTTTCAGAAACAAAGCACCAACCAAACATACTTATAAAGCCCAAGAAAAAAGCAAAAGAAGGGGTTTTTTTTTTAAAATACACGGTAAGGAAATTTGTCAATAGCTTAATGGACACTGAGATGTATAGTATCAACATGTGCTTGGTGCTCAACTGCAGAACCAATAAATGCAAGAAACAAGGACAGCAGTTAGTCATAATTCATAAACCATGGTGATTTAGAGAGATAAGATAGCGGACTTTAAAAAAATGTATACAACCTTCTCAAATATCTTTCAAACTAAAAAAAAAAAGTTAGAATGACTTTGGGGCCCCTTTTAGGAATCAGGATTACTAGTAGTGCTGCTTCTAGATCGAGGAAAACTCTTTTGTTCTTTAATCCCAGTTGATTAGCGGGGAAAGTACAGGAGCAATCACATCATCTTTAATAATAATGAAGCACTATCAAAACCCATACGCTGAGCTTGTTAAGTATATTAAACAAAGTCAACAGATACGATGGGAATATCAATTACTGAAATATTTTTCAACTTTAGGTTGCTCTCAACACTACATGCATGCGTCCTTCTGCAGCAATCTCCACTTCACAGCTCTCCTCAGGCTAGAATAAACCTTGTATCCATCCATCCATTGCTCTGAAAGCTTGAACTTCTTATGAGAAGAATATTTCTTCTTGAGTAACCTAAGTAAGATGAGAATTACTTAAAGAAACTTTGAAGTGCTCTATTGTTTCTGTGAAAAATTATCTCTTATTGGCACAAGAGAAGCTGAGTTAACCCTCTCCCGATCATAAGCCACAAATCACCACATGCTGCTCCGAGCCACTGTAGGTTTAAATCCCACATATCACCACCACGTTCTACCTCATTGACTGTATACTAGTGGTGCTGCCACACATCAACTGCAAATGGAACTACTACACTTTTGACTGCATCCATATGGTGCTGCTACACATTGGATCTAAAAGGAATTACTACGATTTCTCATACTTCAGGACATTTCTTACTAGTGTAGCATTTAAATTTAATTACTATTTATTATTTTTATGTCAGTTTAGCGGTGAAAACAGATGAATTTGGGTGTTCGTTTTTATTTATTTAGTAGATATTTTTAGTATTATATAAATATTGTAGCATTAAAATTGAAACTTAATTATTACAAAACAGAAAAGATACAGTATAGATGGATTTTCAAGCGTGCATCATACCGCAGCACCGTGAAATAATAAGTCTCCACCCGCTGTGAGCGCCTAACATTAATGTAACCGGGAGAGGGTTAGAATATTGGCAGGAGATTTAACAATAATTCAGTTCTCAAACGTGTTAGGCTAATTACCAAGTAACTACTCAACAGTTTGCTTATTAATGTAAATTACCATTTTATAAACATAATTTTGTATGATAAAAAATATAAAAATGTTCTTAAGTTATTTTTATGTTGCTATATCACTATAAGACCTGTTACAAAATATAAAAGAAAAGGAAGTAAAAAATAGGCATAATTAAACTTTTATCTTGATAACCTGCCCACAAGGGGTTGTAATCCAGTCATTTAATAACCATACATCGCACAACCTATTGAGTGACAGAGTGAAGCGTAATTAGGCCCCTAACTAATTTTTAAAAATATAATAAATCAAAATATGTACAATTTATTGAATTTAATAATATCTATCAGTATATTTTTCAATATATAACTGAAAGATGCATTTTTAAGGACACATTAAATTCACATTTACATCTATATATATATACATTTTGAATTTAAATATTTTTACATATTTTATTGATTTATGCACATTGAAGAATTATGCCCTTCTGAAGTGTTATCTAATACTGATCTAATAAGTTACAGACTATAAGATGAAGCTTAATCATTTAGTTATCTATTGTATTGTTGCAAGTTATATTGTTAGTTTAGAATTAACCAAGGATGCAGCTGTTGATATTTTGCGGGATTTACTGAATTTATATTATTCATCATATTGTTCAAATTGAATAAAGACAGGCAATGTACTAGATTATTTTACAGACATACTTGATGTGCGAGGCATGTTTTAAAAGTACATAACATTTTGCAACCCAAACGTCATAGTGTTGCAGACAGCGTTCAGCGCATGCACGCTGTGTACCAGCCTCAGCTATCTGTTCGACAAGCCTCAGCCACCATTACAGATTCTCTCGCTAGTGTTTAAGGTTGCTTAAGGTTGTTTAAAAATGCCTTCTCCAATTGACAATGCTGCCGACTGTGAAGTACATGCTGTGATAAGTTTTCTTAATGCATGAAAGCATTAAGGCATGAAGGCAGCTTAAATTTACAGTCAAGAAATGTGATTTGTGACACAAAAGTTTCAAGAACTGAAAGTTATAATCATGCTGAGTTCTAAGAATGCTGACAGAGAATCACAAAAATAAATGGCCAGTAGTTTCACGTTCCTAAAGCGTTACAATTGAGATGGGACGATTTTAAAAACCAAATTGTCACTGTGACAGATTTCATGATGAATCAGCTACTTTTACGCCAATAGCGTTAAGAAAACTTATCACAGTGCGTACTTTATAGTCGGCAGTATTTTCAATTGGAATAGGCATTTTAAAAAATATAAGCAGCCTTAAAAACTGTAGAATGGATCCGTAACGGCGGCTGTGGCTTGCCAACAGATAGTGGTATACGTGCCAACCGCAGCGCTATAATGGAGCAGTATTAAAATGATAATTACTTTTAAAACATGCCTCATATGTTTATTTATGTAGATAATGACAAAACAGTGTTAGAAGAGACTGCTTATTTCAATGTCTTACAAGTGGATTTTGTTTAGTTTAAAAATTATTTTACGCTAAAATCAAAAAATTTGAGGAAGGAGCACGAAGCTAAAAAATCATCTGTAATAGTTTGTACCTTGAATAATAATAAGTGTAGTCAACAAAACTATGGAGGGTGACAAAGCTTAGAATGTACATATTAAGTAACAACCATAAATTTTGTCAAATAACTTAAATTAAAATAATTTAAAAACATTTGGGTCTGACTACTTCTTTAAGTGCAGCAAGTGCTTTTTTCTTCGTTAATACACAGTATCTAACAGAAAAAAATAAAAATATGTAACAAACAGGACAAATTATAACATATTGACGTTTGTGCCCTGCTGATATATATAAAATCAAACCAACACAATATTTAAGTATATTAAGCACAAACTAAAGCAAAGTGACCAGAAAAAGACTAGCTATGCTCATAAAAAATAAATAAATATGACTATAAATAACTAGCAAACAGGAATGTACAAAATACTTTAAGCTAATAAAATTATTAGCAACAAGAATTAACTTAGTCACAGTTTTCGTGGTATATTACGGCTTACTTATTAAAATATATAGTTTCATCAGAAATATTTCAATAAAATGTGATAACAAAATTATACTAGATATACACAACTATTAGCTCAGAAAATCATTTATTTCTGTTGAGGAAAGCTGTTTAGCTGGTTGTGCAGGCCTCATTCCATTCATCAAGGGTGTCTGAAACGTTGGTTGGGTCGCCATACTATTCATGGGTACCTTGTTAGTAGCGAGCTGGAACTGTGGCGAAGGGAAGGTCATTGGGGAAGGAGAGGTGGAGGGCTGCCAGGCTGGTCGCCAGGTCTGATTGGTCCACGCTGCCGCAGGTGCAGAGTTCATTGGAGCTACTGGGGCGACCATCGCTACAGGAGCTACTGGTTGACTCAGAGTCCAGCCCGGTTGTGATGGACTTGTCATTGATGCCCCCGTTAAAGATATTTGCTTCAAATTGTTTTCCATCAAGGACATTGTCAAATCTTTGACTGGAGGAGGACCTTTTGGTAATACTTGAGTTGGATTTAAAACTGACTCCTGCTGAAGTCTTCTTGCAGCATCCTGTTCTTTCACAAACCTATAAAAATAAATGTGTTGTTTATATACAACTAATTGTACAATACATGTGTACTTTTACTGATATAATTCTTGACTATGCTTATTGACAGTCAAAACTGTCAATTTCAAGGTGGACTGTCAATTTCAGTCAAATTCAAGGTGGACATTTTCCAACATGCCAAGTCACCGCTGGAAAGTCGATAGGCCACAGACAGTCAGTAGCAATGCAATTTTACCGGCAGCGTACCCAAACATGCTTTTCTATTTCAACTGTACGGTTTGTGTTTTTTATTATAATGAATTATAGTGAACACTGTATGATTATTAAAGACACTTTCTAGTGGACCATAAGTTGATATTACAAGTCTTTTAATGTAGAATCAACAATAACATTAAAATTTTCAAATTTAACCATGAAAAATATTTAAATACTTGATTTTGTACAAAAACCAACTAATGGGCCACTACAATAGGTCTTCACCTTTAAAATTACATTTCATGTGTTATGATACGACTATCATTACAAACCGAATTGTTGAAATAGAAACCCATGTTTATGGCTTTTCTTTGCTGAGGGATATTGTAATTTTTGTTTAAAATAAAAATATACCTAAGCCTAATTAACTGCAAGTATCATGTGGTGTGCTATCTGTTACATCAATAGTTGATAATAAATGTTTGTTCTTTCAGACCACCGTCACAATCAGTCTGATACCAGTCCATGTGTGTTGCTGTCCACAGGGCATAGAACCCTTCAGAACGCAACGGTGTACATTTTAAGCATTAACATAGGAAAGTGATGAAATTAACATTAAATATAGTACTTACGATTAATACCATTGACTATAATGCAATATTTTGGCATTATACTGTTACTGTACTATCAACCAATGCCTCTTTAATTGTGCAACGATACAACAATGTTAAATCAGTCAGACCCCAAGTTCTTCTGATGTTGTAGTCTGTAGACATAATATTTTATAACCTGTGATGACCACACTTTCCTTTCAAAATTAAATTCACATAACCTATTAGCCATAGTTAGATTTGCTTGAAAATAAAGACGTTTATTTAAAAGTGTTTAATGTAGTATTCAAATCAAAAAATATTCTGGGAAAAAGGGTTCATTATACAGATTAAGGCCCGGCCTCCATTTGCGATTTTTAGTCGTGCGATAGTCTAGTCGCAAAATTATAATATACTATTTTAAATGAAAGCACATTCACATGCGATGGTTTTGTGACTGCCATTTTAAAGATGCTTCATTGTCCAATTTTCACTGTGACACGATTATCGCATAAAGATATCGCAAGTGGAGGTTGGGTCTTATGCTTTCAATGAGAACAGAATTCGGGGTTGCAAAGTAAGTTTGCAGTTGTGTGGGGTGGTGGCCATTCTTGAATAAATTTCAGAATATTGGAATTGGCTTATGACCGCGGATTTTAAAATATTATAATTTAACTAGGCGAACCCACACAGTGTTAAGAAAAAGGCTGGACAGTTTCATTAAAATAAAATTCAAGCGATTATTAAACCATGAGAGTGCTGTTGAATGAGATCTTTCATTACGTAATCGCAGCCAGCTTTGTTTAAATAATTAAATAGGAAAATAAAATATCCTGCCCACAATTATATTTATTAAATTTACGATGCTAATTAGCTGGCTACGAGATGGTGCCTAGGAGTGCCAATGATATATTAAATGTAATGTAAGTGCTGTGAAAAATACTAAATAGCTAAGTCCCCATACAAGATTAAATTGGACCCTCCCTCCCCTGCAATTGGAATTTAGCCCATCTTAATTTTTAAGTCCCCCAAAAAAGATTAAACATAACAATTATTTAAAATTTAAACTTAGCCGATCTGGTGGACAGCGGTGGTCTTCTTCCTACGATGGTTCCTGACACACTGTAGGAACTCAAAATGTCCCCCTCCCCTCGAACCCTTACTGGTCAGCAGTCGCATTTGTTATTGCTGTGGCGGTAGCTCCGCCACAGTTGCCTTTACTTAGAAACTTTTGTCTGATAGTACACACAAACGTTTTTACTGTATTACGATAATCATGTCATGCAATATAAAAAATTTAAATCCCTTGTTTTAATCTGTTTCATTAAAATCAGATTTAATTTATCATTTTTCCCATAAACATGTTGAATTCTGAATTGAAATTAAAAGAGCTTTAGTAAAAAAAAAGGAACTACCAATGAACATATTGGTATCAATAAAAACATAAATGAAATATTTACATTAATAAAAGGTAAATTAACATATAAATACCCTTGTTTTTCCTGTAGTGTTAAAATTTTGGTTTGTGACAAACTAGATATGTCTGAGTTTATTTTTGGAGTGGGCTTCATTGTACTGGACTTCATGCCCAGTATTTCTTCAAACTCAGACTGCGTCGGTGGTGCTGATGTAAACTGGGAGGCCATGTTAGAATCCATACTCCTGAAAGTATCATTAATGGTAGTTATAGTTTTACAGTTAGTTTTATCAATAATTTTAATATTATAGTTGGAAGAATATTGTTCACTAATTATTAAAATGCCAATCGCAGGAGTTGTAGGCGAATTGTCATTGTTACTAAGGTTCACTGTTTCTTATTTATAGCTCAGTGGTTAAGGCTTCGGAAGCCAAGTTCCAAGGTTCGAATCCCCACTGAGCCAACAGCCGGTACTTCACTCGTTGAATACATTAGCATGGGTCAATACAATAAAATTATAATTACAAATTGTAGTTTAAAAACTATATACTAGTTTTAGATAACTAACTAATTAAACTATTATATATAAATACTGCTTATCATTTAAGTAGCTATGAACACTGTAGTAGGCTTTACTTGACAAGTATGCTTTTACAGACCTCCTAAATTTACTTTCGGACTTTACTTCTTTGAGGTGTCATTACTTAATTAGGCAAGGCATTAAACAACTTGATACAGAAGTAATGAATGTGTTTCTGGAAAAATGATGTATTGTTTTTAGGAATAGGGAGACCTGCATGACAACGAACACTATAGGCAGCCGATCTTGTACACTCAAAACAACATTTGTTTTTAATGTAAAATATCAAGGACTCCAAAATGAAGATGGAAGGAAATATTGTTGTTAAGGAAAGTATCCACACAAGATTCCAGCTTTCCAAGACTAAAAATTGTGCGGATAACCTTTTTTGGAGGCAGAATAAATACTTAGTATTAAGACATTCTGAACCCCAAATTGGGGCAGCATATGCAAGATGAGGATAGAAACAACCATAATAGGCAGTGAGTAACACATCCTTGTTGAAAAAAAAATGCTAACTTTCTTTACAACATCCGGATCCTAACTAGCACCCAACATGGATACCCCAACTTCTCTAGTAGCTCCACCCTGATAGCAACCATTGAGAGGATGCTGTGTTGGTATTAAGAGGACCGAGTATAAAATCTATCGCTTAAAATCTCCATAACCCTTTATCCTCAAGTAGCTGGATTATACTGCACTTCTGATGCCGACCTCAGGCATTTATTCTTAAGATGGCAACAAAACATTTTAATTAATAAATTTCAGATATAGGATTAGAATGAAGGTGAATAAGCCAAACTGAACGCGGATTTGCTGAATGTAAAGATGGGAGAGTATGAAAATCCTGTAAAAATTAAACTAAATAAACATCTTTGGCCAGGTTATTATGAAATGAACCCTCTTATTATTAGGGGTGTGCGAGTACTTGAAACTTCGAGTATTTGATCGAGTATTTTACTACTTGAACTCGGCTCGAAGCTCCTAAAACTACTCGAATTTCGATCGAGTAGTTATATTTCACGAAATATCAGATTTACATCTTAATTTAGTTTTAAGAGTAAACAGTTTTATAAGTTATCAATTAAAAATTTTTGTGTTTTATTTTACCCTTAATCATACGTTTTGGTACACGTAATTATGAAATAAACAATATGCCTAAGAATAGATAGTACACGACGACAGTCAAATGAACTAGTTGACGTAGTGAACGAGTTCGTTCATTATGATTTGAACTAGTTCAATTCAAAGTGAACAACAGAGCTGGGCAGGTAGCGATCACTGTAAATAGTAGCGATCACACATGTTGGTTGTCAAGTCTACTTAGTTACTTGTAATCTAACCTAAAATAGCGTGAATAAAACAGAAGTGCTGGTTAGTGTCTTTATGACCCAAGAAAGGGGACGAGAGATCCGGTTCAAGATGCTCAAAAAACCTGTTACCATTACAAATCTAATAGTCTGTGCACAGTGGAAATTATGCATATTTTCGTTCATATCAATAATACCGTTCAATCAAAAGGATCCTGAGAACGGATCACTTTACATCCCAAGAATCGAACTTCCCATCTTTTCTAGGTGAAAGTTCATCTCGGTTGTAGTATACATACGTGCAAGGAACCGTTCAGCTCCTTTTCGAAAATGAAATTATCGTATATTTCTTGAGAGTTGAATGAGGTCTATTGTGTTTTTTTAATATGAGCAGGGAATCGTCAAATGATTTGACGTAAGAAAATACTGTATCATATAATAAAATATGGTAATAGCGTTCTAGCGGCGTGTGACACAACATTATTGATTTATTTTCCGTCAAACAAAAAATTAATTACTATCCGTGGCGAACGTCTATTAATTATTATTCCAAAAACGCCTAGATCGCCAAAACTGTGTGTAATATTTGCGCATAAGATATTTTTTTCTGTCAAATTGTTGAACGGTTTTCTGACTAGGTTAGACAATAACACAGTTGGAGTGTAAAACGTGGTAAAGTACGATAATTTTGATTCGTAAATTCACTGAACAGTCCCCTGTTCACATTGACATCGATGTCAACTGTAAAACAATCACGAATCAACCAAAGTGAGGGAGAAACATCTTGGAAGACTTTTTCTAAACAAAATACGACGAATTTAGAGATTCAGAAAATCATTTTTATTGAACCGAAGCCATATCAAACGTCTCATTTTTTATTCATAAGTTTATAGTTTAGCTGCCCAAAATCTTCACTGTATCACTAGTTGTCACTTAGCTGATATTTCAGACTGCATTTCGTCACCAATATCGGGTAGACCTATTACATTAGCCGACTACGTCTTTGGTTTTCATTCGATTACACCAGGTTTTAATGAATTTCTCGTTATGACATAATTATTTATCTGTTGTTCAGTGTAGCCTCATGTATCGAAGTAGCCTCATGTATTCAAGTTGCACATATTTCATTACCGATCATAATTTAAAAACTAATTCATCCTAAGCGACTTTAAAATTTATTTTTAGTAAACCTGCTTAGTTATTATTATCAATTGATTGAACCACAGTCTTTGTCATCCAAATGTTCAAATTTGATTATATAATTCACAGCTTATTTCCGGTTAGTTGAAACCTTGTTATTACTGAATTAAATACCCACAGAATACAGATCCACTCTCCTTGGTGTGAACATAATCAATTTTTTGTTAAGAGGAGGCAATTCTCCAAGCTAATGACCGCATTTGGCGATAATGCCTGAATTTTAGCATCAGTTTGGTTGGATGCAACTTTTGCCAACAAGCTTCACTACGTTTTCGCAGTACACTTTGAACTGAACCACCAGATAAACATATCGGCTGACTGTGAAACAGTATAATTGGCTTGCATAGAAAATCTGATCTGTGATATGAGTGAACAGATTAAATCTTTATAACCCACGTTGTTTCAATTAATAATATACTTTCTTATTTCTTACATAATATTAGTTCTGAAAAAAGGAAAAAGGTTAAACAAAACAATGCCACATAAAAATATAGAAAGGCAGGAAGTAACAAGATTTATTTATCAAATGTTATAGTTACAAACAACAAATCAAAATGATTGTGTTCAGTTTAGATGTATATATTTACGAATCTGGCAAAACTTAACATAGGCTTAGGATGGTGTCTGCCTTTTATAGTTGTCTTGGGTGAACAGAAATTCCTTCTGTAAATACTAGCTCGAAAAATACTCGATACTCGAAAAAATGCCAACTACTCGACTCGAACTCAAAAATCACTACTCGCACACCCCTACTTATTATAAAAATAGATTAAACTAGAAAATACCTCTGCAGGCTTTGCGTGCCAACCCTGTTATTCACTGCGCTCGTTACATCTTGCCCTTCGACTTTTGACTACAAATAATAGGAGATTAACTGAATAACGTAAAATCGTAACATTAAATTTGTTTATACAGTATCTCACTCACATTACTTGCATTTCTACCTTTTTATTAGTCCAAACACCCAATGATATTATTTAGCCTATTTTAAACGTCTTGATTTCATTTGTTTTTGTTTAATAGCTGAAGCCTAATAAAATAAATCATAACTGCATTAGATTACCATTGAAACCTTCAAGTACAGTATAGCAAAGCACTACAATCGAATGTGAATAAAAGCACGCTTACAACCTTCTCAGGTTTAACATTATGAAAGATCTAACTTCCTCAATATTACAAACACCGTTGTTTACATGCCAACACCTGTTAAAACTTTCTGAAAATCATTATTTACATTTGAATAACTGTTAATTTTCTATTCATTTAAATCAATCTCCACGTCATTCTAATGGACAAACAATGTAATTTGAGGGCTTCCCATACCCTTCAGGGTGAAAATATTGAAGAATTTTGACACCTGAACAGTTTGAATTGGTCAAGAAATGACGGGGAGGAGTTGTGTTGAAAGAAAAAAAACGACTTCATGTATTATATACTGTATAAGGATACCAGACTGAAAAATATTTGAGGAGCAACTTACTTCTGCTCATTCTGGATGGAGTTGAGCTGTTCCAGCTTGACCTTGTGTTCTGTCTCTACCCGGTTGACCATCTCCTTGATAACGGCCATTATTGCGTTGAACTGGTTCAAGGTGAGAGCATTCTCAATACTCAGAGGCATCAAGAAAGGAATTATTTTTGTTGCCATCACTTCTTTGCTCATGGTGAACTTTTTGTGAGTCAAAACTAGTTTGTAAATACCTGAAAGCATATTGCAATAAATTAATATCAAAGAACATTAAGCCGGTTAAAGCTCTAGTGATTTACTCCGATAAGATTTAAGATTTTAATGAGTGGTAGTTGATGGATTGTATAAATTTTGAAGGAATTGAGAAATTTTCACACTTAGTTTGATAAAGATAAATTAACACACTCCGTGCGGAGGCCTCCGATCGGAGGCATGATGAACTCTCTTCGTGTGCGTTCGCCTCCGATCGGAGGCATTCGTACCTGCAGTATTAAATTGGCCAATACTAGTTCAGCGTTCACGTGAGGAGGTCTATTCTTTGTTAGCGTTTTATTTACATCCGTGTTATACTTTGTTTAGGCTGGTTGAGATTACCAACGATTTTTAGTGTATATAGATAGTGTTTTAGATAGTGTATTAGTGTTATAGCGTGTACATTATTTGGAAACATGGAGTGTACAAATAGAACTAGTGAAATAGACAGAATGCTATTACAAAATGATGACGGCATGGACTACTCTAGTGAATCAGAAGGTACGGACATCTTGGATGACCTTGACGAGGCGCAGCAGTACGCGGATTCTGATACCGACGATGACATCCCCGATGACGTCCCCGATGACAACCCCAACATTGCTGATGGCCCAGACGATGTTGTCTACAACCCACAGTGGGTACCTTACACCGGAGGTTTGAGAAATATTCCATTTTCAAAAGAAAATAAAATATTAGTACCATTGCCAGAAGACAATACACCTTTTGGGTTTTGGGAGTTGTTATTAGACGATGAATTTTTGCAAGTAATTGTAGAAAAAACAAACGAATATGCTTGGCAAATATTTTTTTCACCAACTTTACAACCTAAGTCTAGGATAAACAAGTGGACAGACCTTACTCTTGCAGAGTTAAAAATATTTATTGGCCTAATTTTCCACATGGGAACTGTCAGAATAAATAGAATAAATGACTATTGGAAGACGGACAAAATGTTTAACTTCCAGTATGTTAGGGAACAAATGCCTAGAGATAGATTTTTATTGATATTGAGATGTCTTCACCTGTCAGACAACCAGCAACCAACAGATGACCGTTTAGCGAAAATGAGAATCCTAATCGATTATTTCAATAAAAAGATGAGTGATGTGTACTACCCTGGGTGTGAACTTTCACTTGACGAAGGTACAGTGCTATGGAGGGGACGTCTGCTTTTCAGACAATACATATCTGGAAAGCGTCACAAGTACGGGATAAAGGTGTACTCTCTGTGCGAGCCTGATGGCCTCTGTTTGGCCTTTACGGTCTATAGTGGAAAAGGGGGGGAGCTCAGTGGTAAAGGTCATGCTAGTAAAGTTGTCAAACATCTTATGCAAGGCAAGCTAGGGGTTGGACATACGTTATATATGGACAACTACTACTATAGTTTTCCACTAGCTTCCGAGCTTCTTGCTGAAGATACCTACTGCACTGGAACTTTACTTTCTAATAGAAAATACCTACCAGCAGAAGTAGTACAAGCAAAGCTAAGACCTGGAGAGAAAATAGAGCGCTATGCAGAGGGAGTGATGGTTGGGAAATGGCGTGATAAACGCAATGTTACGTACATTTCAACAAAGTATGAAAACGATTGGGCAGAGTCCAACAACAGATATGGTCAACCAAGACAAAAGCCATTGCCCATAGTGTTTTATAACGCTTATATGAAAGGGGTAGACAGGAATGACCAAATGATGAGTTACTACCCTTTCGAACATAAGAGTTTGAGATGGTACAAGAAAATGTTTGTTCATTTTCTTCAGATGCTTAAGGTGAATAGTTTTAAATTGTACCGCATAGCAAACCCAAGAAATAAAACAGACCTTTACAGCTTCAGACTTTCAGCTATCAACAAAATGTTGACAAAAAATGTAGTCACACCACCACCTCGCCCCCGACAATCACAAACTGTCAGGCATGTTTTGTCAAAGTCAGATGTAAGAGACAAAAAAGGTGATAGATTTTTGAGGAAGAGGTGCAGACAGTGTGCCAAAGAAAAGAAGAAAACGATGACAGTATTTATCTGTGCTCAGTGTCCAGGGCAGCCAGGACTATGTGGCCTTGGCTTGTTTTGACAAGTGGCACTCCCTGTAATGAACTAACTTGTTCAGAACAATGTAAATATGTAAATAATTTAGTTTAGTTATTATAATAGTGATTTGTAATGTATTTGACATATCAATTGAGGCCACAAGCAATATAGCGTGTGTGATTGAAGTGCGAAGCGCGGGACGTCTACGGTCGGTGACCCATGGAGAAGGACGCGATGTGCGGACGCCTCCGATTGGAGGCAAAAACTTTTGACGTCACCACAGCCACCATTTTGTTGCCGGAGAGATATTTATATGCTGTTACCAGATTCTTCTGATAACAAGGTATGATAATATGTAATAAAATTTTTTAGCATAATTTTGAATTTTTACATTGTTTTCTAGCAGTGGATGTGTTAAAGTGAACAAGTCTTCTACTGTTCCATTATTGACGGCAAATCACTCACAAGGCGTACGTACAGGATGGGTATTTACCTGATCATCAAAGCAGACCCATTCAATACTTTCCGAATTAATTTTTAATCACTATTACAAAAAGTAGGTACTAATAAGACTAAATTAATTAAAAGCATATAAAAATAAGATTAATAAGAATATACCATATTTTAAATCAAAATAAACATTACGTAGCAGACTTGATCACACACGTAACAAATAAACATTACGTAGCAGACTTGATCACACACGTAACAAATAAACATTACGTAGCAGACTTGATCACACACGTAACAAATAAACATTACATAGCAGACTTGATCACACACGTAACAAATACTAACAATAAGTAACTTACAACATTCATTTTAATGTTAACCACAAGAAAAGAAACTTTATAAATTCAAAGATCAGACTGAAAATGATTTTAAATAAATGCCATAATGTAAAGATTATAAATAATATAATCCAAAAACTTTAAGTTCTCCACTGATGTAACACCAGATATACAGATCACCGTATAAACTATTTTTTACAATCACACCATTATTTCTCTTCTTACAATGGAAAATGTATAGTTATGTTACGACACATAACTTTTATATGTGTAAGTAATGTATCGTAACTATACATTTCATGAGGATTACAACGTGACCAAGTAATTAAGTTTACAACCTCTAAAAGTCGAGAAAACCTTGTTTAAAAAAATTGAAGAGAACTTTTTTCTTGAAATTGAAATTCTGAATTTTTAAAACTTATAGAAAACGTTCCTGTCAGCCACATATTAAAATATTAATGCGATAGATGATCAACGTGTTTTTGAGTAATAACAGAGTAAAGTTGATGCACAGTAAAAACTAGCAAAATTCCAGTACTTTTTATGTTCTAACTAGAATAAAAATTACTAACATTTAAAATAAAGCTTAAAATGCTTATTTCATAACATCTATATAGGTATGAGGAACAACAATCAAATGAGGAAAACAACGGTGTGATTGGATTTTTCATAGGCCTCTTAGTTTCCTAGTAAACAACCTTCTAATTTCTGGGCTGACAGTACGGCGTCAAACTTCCTACCTACTGACACACATATATAATTGATGGACTGAATTACATCACCCCTCTCTAGTCTGACACTTAGTATTCTGCCGCCCCAAGCAGTCCGATACATTGCCAGTGAGTCACGTGAGAAAAGTTTTCTGTCTATGAATGTGCTATAATTGCTTTTGTTTCTCAGTATGAGTACTTTGATACTTTTGTAAAATCATTAAATTTAATGCATACAGTTTTTTAAAAAAAATTGTACATTTAATAATAGTCAAATTTTGTTTTCATTATTGAGTGCATGATTGTAAGTCTCTGTATATACTGTAATTCACTTTTCATTAAATAACTATAAAAAAAAAAAAACTATAATCTGGACGCTCTCAACAATGACGATGGTCTAGTTCCGTAAGGGGAATCTCAAATTAACAAGAGTCCATTAGATAAGCAATTTACCCTTTTCTCGGTGTAAAATTACTCGATTTAATGTGAAGTTTATGACACCTTATAGTATTCATACACACCCAGAATACCCATGAGGACTGCAGGTTCTCGTGAAGGTATCTGTGGCAGAAACGGAAGTACTTCATCCAGCACAAGCCACTTGTCCAAATGGTCCAGTAGTTTCCCGACACACACCAAACAGTTAACACGTACCTAAACAAGTCAATTAGTTAGTTTAGAATTTGCAGCAAGCAGGAATTACATGTCATCAGCATACATTAAGGTGGAGCAGAAGGTATTTAGATGATGAGGAAGGTCATTAGTAAATAATATTAATAGAACCGGGCCTATGACTGATCCCTGAGGCACTCCCACATCAACAGGTAGGGGTTGAGATCTGATATTCTATGTCAGTCATTTGTCATTATGTCTTGTTTCCATCTCTTGCTTCGGTGCTGGCCCCCAACACCATGTTTGGATACCACAAGAACCGTAGTTTAAGACATACAGCAATGGAAGACAGCGATGTAAATAATATGATATAGGTGTTCAGCCAAGAGCTCCAGGAAATTGGGATAGTCTGATGCCATGTACTAGTAATTCATTTCAATTCGATCCGAAACATAACTGAACACGCATCACTACTCCAGGAGGTGGCATACGGAGGGATACAACCTAGACCATTTGTTATTTATCTGCTACCTTAAGTGTTTACCTAGTGGTCCTGGTAGGGTATTTCTGTATGTTGATGATGCAAGTTTACTTTTTATAGGACAAAATACTCTTCTTATGTAAACATGTTCTGTATTACTAATTTTTTTCATTACAGAATTGTTTGCCTAATATTTTTAAAACTATATCATTCTTTCTTTTAAATCAAAACATGATTATTGCTTTAAATAACCTAAGTTTATTAATAATAATATAATAATGCCGTACGTGTATAGGCGGGAGGGTGGGCTAATAATGCCATACATGTATGAGTGGGAGGGTGGGCTAATAATGCCATACATGTATGGGTGGAAGGGTGGGCTAATAATGCCATACATGTATGGGTGGGAGGGGTGGGCTAATAATGCCGTACGTGTATGGGTGGGGAGGGTGGGCTAATAATGCCATACATGTATGGGTGGGAGGGTGGGCTAATAATGCCGTACGTGTATGGGTGGGAGGGTGGGCTAATAATGCCGTACGTGTATGGGTGGGAGGGTGGGCTAATAATGCCATACATGTATGGGTGGGAGGGTGGGCCTAATAATGCCATACATGTATGGGTGGGAGGGTGGGCTAATAATGCCGTACGTGTATAGGTGGGAGGGTGGGCTAATAATGCCATACATGTATGGGTGGATGGGTGGGAGGGTGGGCTAATAATGCCATACATGTATGGGTGGGAGGGTGGGCTAATAATGCCATACATGTATTGGTGGGAGGGTGGGCTAATAATGCCGTACGTGTATGGGTGGGGAGGGTGGGCTAATAATGCCGTACGTGTATGGGTGGGGAGGGTGGGCTAATAATGCCATACATGTATGGGTGGGAGGGTGGGCTAATAATGCCATACATGTATGGGTGGGAGGTGGGCTAATAATGCCGTACGTGTATGGGTGGGAGGGTGGGCTAATAATGCCATACATGTATGGGTGGGAGGGTGGGCTAATAATGCCATACATGTATGGGTGGGAGGGGTGGGCTAATAATGCCGTACGTGTATGGGTGGGCTAATAATGCCGTATGTGAATGGGTGGGCAAGTGGTCCAATACCACCCTAGTAGTATAAGTTAAGGCTTCAAAATACACGCAAGTATAGGGCGCTTTAAAATACGCCATGCAGGCTTCAAAATAGACGGACGGTCAAGTCCACCGCCGCTGTTATCAGCCACGTGTTGACCTTGAGGTCAATTTTACTATTGTTTACTAGTATTGTTTTGGTGTGACGTCACGCCGTGTTGTCCTAGGTCAGTGTTGTTTTGGTGTGACGTCACGTCGTGTTGTCCTAGGTCAGTGTTGTTTTGGTGTGACGTCACGCCGACCCTGTCCTAGAAGCGTACTATACAAACGCGTCGTTTTTTTCGGTGTTACAGTAATATTAATTTAAATTCGTAATCCTTTTTTCGTTTAAACTATAATAAATACGAATACGATTATTAAAAATACAAACGCGTTAATAAATACGTTAAAATATGTTCGTTAAGTATTAGACTCTATTTATTTTAAAACTTCTAAATTCGTTCACCTGAGCTAAACAAGGTATAATGTGTTTAAATAAAATTAATTGAAGGATTGTTCTTAACCAGTCAACGTCTTTTTTCCCCTGATTTAATCCTATAAAGAGTATTTAAATTATAGTTTTCATACATATAGTAGATGATATTCATATAATAATTAATATTTATATTTTCGAAAACTCTATGAAAAGAGACGTGCTTTAATTAAAGTGTAATTTTTCTTGTTACACAGTATTAATTTGAATAATATTTTGTATTTTATATAGTATTAATTTGTTCTGACCGTTTAACAAATGAACCAGAGGTTTTTTTTCTTCATTCGTATTTTACTATAATAAATCCATGTACTATAATAAGTGCATCGATTCATCAGTATGGTCAACCGATATTTATTCTTTGTCACGTTATGATATAATAGTTGTTATTGTGCTAGTCTGATACTTTGTTTTTCATTGCATGTTGTTCGTATTCCATATATAAGTGGTTTTTTTCCATATATTTAGTAGATGTATAAAAAATAAAAAGCATATTATATTTTATTTAATATTTAATTTAATATTTAAAAATCGTAAGGTAATATACTATTCTATAATTTTTTAATGACATGAGTAATACAATATTTAAATTCTGTTATGGAATAAGTTATAGTAATATTTAATTAATTATTTAAAAATCGTAAGGAGAAGTTGTATTGCAGATATTTTTAAAGTAATAAGTCGCAAAATATTTAAATGTTATTTAGGAATAAAGTATAATAATGTAAATTATTAAATACTGAAAACTCTATAAAAAATACTGTCCTTTTTAAAAACCAACTGATGTATTTGTATGGTATGAAATTGTCCAAGTCCAATTTTGCTGATGCAATGTTTCATCATGTGTACTTGTGGTAGTAAGACAGATATAAAAAGTCATATAATTCAATAAAAATCTGCAAAGAGTGGAAACTTCATCTGTACATACATGTATCTCAACAACAACCAAAGTTTAATCGATTGGTAAATATTTGTAAGAATGTTTATTTTAATATATACTCTATATGTGGTAGTAAGACAGATGATATAAAAATTCATATAATTCAATAAAAATCCGCAAAGAGTGGAAACTTAAGTAATACAATATTTAAATTCTGTTATGGAATAAGTTATAGTAATATTTAGTTAATTATTTAAAAATCGTAAGGAGAAGTTGTATTGCAGAAATACTGTCCTTTTTAAAAACCAACTGATGTATTTGTATGGTATGAAATTGTCCAAGTCCAATTTTGCTGATGCTATGTTTCATCTGTACATACATGTATCTCAACAACAACAACCAAAGTTTAAACGATTGGTAAATATTTGTAAGAATGTTTATTTTTAATATATAAGAATGTTTATTTTTAATATATACTCTATATGTGGTAGTGAGACAGATATAAAAATTCATATAATTTAATACAAATCTACAAAGAGATGAAACTTCATTAGTAGACCTATCTGTACATGCATTTTCCTCAACAACAACCAAAGTTTCTAGTTGGCTCTGGTAACCTAAATGGTGACATTTTTTCTTTCATAAATGGTTCAATAATACTGTATTTACAGTATTTATTCAAATAATAATTTATATTTAATATAGTAATAATTTGTTGTGATCATTTAATATTCAAAACCAGATGCGCCTTCTGCTAAAGGATAGATTGTGTCTGAAATTTGTTAGTAAATTTGATATTTAGTTGATATTGGTAATGATTTAAATTATGAGTCAAGTAGTTCAATTATTATTCCCTCTCACGTTAGTTAAAACAATCGAATAATATTGAATTGCGAGCCATATTTAGACTCTATATAATATTACAATAGGTAACATTCGCTTTAAAGATATCAAATAAAGTCCCTCTATTTACAAACTATCCCATTATTTTAACCTAATAACATAAATAATTACTTTATAGATGTAAATTGCTGTTATTTATTATAAATTTACTACAAGACTTCAATAAGTTATATTCTACTTATGACAAGGGTATCAAAATAAAATTTGATACACATTTCATTTCAGACTTGTTAAACAAAACGTTATTCATCATTTGCATACTTAAGTCCTTTTGTTGAGAAGATTTTTTTTATGTGAGTGTATAAATATAGAATTGAATATTATAGAATAAGTTCAATTATAATTCATTATTTATGTTGTATTAAATACTATTTGCTATTTTATACATTATTAACCTTGTTAGTAATGTTACAATATATAATTATTACAAAAAAAGCTGAAATTTTAAGAAAATATAAGAGGGCAAAGAATGTATTAAAAAATAAAAAATTTAACATTAGGTTCCCACCCAATAGTCACAAAAATCTTGAAAAAATCAGCTGTTAGATCTTGAATGTTTATTGAATTATTATAGAATAAGTTCAATTATAATTCATTATTTATGTTGTATTAAATACTATTTGCTATTTTATACATTATTAACCTTGTTAGTAATGTTACAATATATAATTATTACAAAAAAGCTGAAATTTTAAGAAAATATAAGAGGGCAAAGAATGTATTAAAAAAATAAAAAAATTAACATTAGGTTCCCACCCAAAGTCACAAAAATCTTGAAAAAATCAGCTGTTAGATCTTGAATGTTTATTGAATTATTATAGAATAAGTTCAATTATAATTCATTATTTATGTTGTATTAAATACTATTTGCTATTTTATACATTATTAACCTTGTTAGTAATGTTACAATTATAATTATCAAACAAACAACAATAAATGGAATTAGGTAATTTTAATAATATATACTTAATCAATTTAAGACTATAAATACACAGAGAAATATAATAATACTGGATGAAAGTTCTATGAAAGTAAAAGAATTTTTTGGTAAATTATTTTTATCAAATTAAATTTGACTCTATTAGGAAGAAAGTTCTATGAAAGTAACAGAATTTTTTGGTAAATTATTTTTATTAAATTAAATTTGACTCTATTACATACATTTGTTGAAATAGAAACAGCAATTTTGTGGAAATTTAAAGACATTCTTTCTTAAAAAATTGGGTAGAAAGCATTTATATTAAACATACTACAAATGAAATTCAAGACATAGCATTAAAAAACTAAAAACATAAACATTTATAGACAAATCTCTTTCTAAGTGTTACGTGGAGAAGGGACAGAAATTAGAATAAATAATTAACTATCAACCAACTAGCATTAAAAATAAAATTACAACCTTTTTGAAATTTAAACTAAAAAGGATAATATTTACAAAATTGGTTTTAATAATAGGTTTACTCACTTCTTTGGTTTGATGTCTCGATTTCATTGCAATATAAGATATGCATATGACCATCAGTGTAAGCTGGTTTTTTTCCTATTTTGTAAAAAGATAATTAAACAGATAAAAGAACAACATGTAATTCCCTCCGTTAGTAACTACATAGTGAATTGAATGGTCTTTTGTTTATTAACTGATTTTAAGTGAGTATAATTTATGGTTATGTTCTATAGAGTCATGTATTTAAACAAAAAACAAGATGTGATACACTTTTATAACAGTAGTAAAGTGCTATATTTTCAAGTATAATCATAATTTAGGTTTTTTGATGTAACAGTAATTGCATAATTTCAAAAAGGATTGAATCCAACAAATGATATATCTAAAAGAGATTTACTCATATTGGACTCATAATCGTAAACGAAGTGAGAGTACCCTTTAGTAACGCATTATAAAACAAACATATATACATAAAACTAAGATAGAAAGTGTATATTAAAACAAAACAAAAATACAAACTAAAACGACTTGGACTAGAATATGTAAGCTTTGTGAATATAATACACATCTGAGATATTCATTATTGTTTAATTTTTTACTCCAATTCATATATTTATGTTTAAAAGAATACTAAGCCTATTAAACAGAAGATCTAAGTGAAAAATGATAGCAAAATAAATTAAACTTAGCCAAGTAAATATAATGATATTTTTATTAGTATTCGCATTATAAATTTTTTAAAGATCAATTTCTTGTTATTATATTGCAAATAAATGCAAGTCTGCGGTATTGATGAAATTAAAAGAAAAATATAGATTTAACAAATAAGCTGACTAAGTGATACTACGTTTCGGATTCAAGTGGGGGGTCACGCGATTTGATTGCAACGCGTGAACTTAGAAGTCTAAACTAAATATACCAATTATATTAACTAAATTAATAAAATATGTATTTTTTAATTAAATTGATTTTCATTTACGTTCATTCTAATTTTATATGAATTAAATTTAGTTTTTTCATGAACATTTTCTGTGTGATAAACATTGTCAATAAATGACTAAAATACAAATGTTTTAATAGTTAACTATTCTGAATTTTTACATTTGAGATTAGTCGTTTAAGAGCTTTATATCAAGACCTAATCCTCTACTATGTATTGTACATTTACTTAACAATAATATAAAATACTGTATTTATAAAGATATAACATGGGCTAGAAAATGAAGGTACTATACAGATGATACACTTCTGGTCTAATGTACTTCTCATACGTATTCAACTACTTTATTAAAACTTAGCGAAACGATTTAAATGTGAATGACACTCAGTGTTAAGCAGGTTTTTTTATTATTTTTGTAAAGATAGTTGGACGAGTATGCTACCAGTTCATAAAATAGTCCTTTTGTTTATGACTGATTTCAAGAGTAGAATTTATTTTGGTAAACATGATAAAACAAACACACATGACAAAACTAGGCATAAAATGTACAAAACAGACAAAACAGATACGGCCAACTTAGTTACATTAAACTGGTGTCAGTCCATTTATAAATATACACTTATGTAAATGTTTTTGTGTGTGTGTAATCCTTAATGATCGACTTCTTTTAAATTAAAAAATAAAAACGACTTAGTAGACTAGAATATACAAGCCTTGTAAATATAATACACTTCTGAGATAACCATTAAATGTTTAAAGGGTTGTAACTTGCTTTATAGTGCTTTACATATTATTGTTTAATAGTATGTATATCTGATCAAATATTACATATTTTGAATGGACAAAAACGTTCATATAAAAACAATTATAAAAGGACAATCATTTTAATACTTCATTTTTTATAAATACAATATATTTATTTCAAATAATCTTTTTTACGATACCGACAATGGTGTACATATTAGACTAATGGATCATGAATGATTAGACAAAAACGCTGCTGTATCCTTTGGTTTTATCGGTTATAAAGGTGTCCTTCTCTTGGAAAGTCGGTTTATTGAAACAAGGCTTAAATCACCAACTATGTAGTATGACAATTAAAACCTTGTATACATAAAATATAAAATTTATTTATTTCCATTGAACTATCATATGGATAGTACTTGCTGTTCAAGTACAGTTTAAAAATATCTGAGTTACAATAATCCCACCTCAATGACCTCATAAATGTGAATTAATAATAGAGTCATCAACATCGCAAAAATGTATGAATCAATCGATTTCTTTTAAATGGCCAACTAAATTAGTTTAGGATAAAAATGAAGGTATTATACAAATGATACAACTTCTTATATCACCATTGGGGATGTTTATACATAAGAGCTTCAAATACAATGTTAGTCTAAAAATGATTTACATATTAGAGCTTAGAGTTCTGTAAATATAACTAGACATTAAATGAAGGAAACATTTTTTTATTTCTCAAAGAGGAGATCTTTCATACTTATTCAACTACTCTTATTAATAACTATAGCGAAACGATTCAAATATGAATGACACTATGTTTAAGCAGGTTTTTCCTATTTTGTAAAGATAATCAAACGGATAAAAACCAATGCTGCTACTAGTTCATTAAAACGGTCTTTTGCTTATAACTGATTTTAAGTGTATAATTTATTTTGGTAAACATATGACCAACTTCGTTACATAGAACTGGTGTCAGTCCATTTAGAGATATACACTTATGTAAATTTTTTTGTATAATCCTTATTGCTTGAATTCTTTTAGATTACAAAAATAAACACGACTTAGTCTAGAATATACAAGCCATGAAAATATTAAATATTTTTTAAATGGACAAAAATGTTGCATTTGTCAAATAACGTATATAACATCATATACAACAATTATATCATACTTGAGCCCAAACTATTAAAATTAAAGTTCATCAACGGATAATTTATATTAGTCAAATATTTGGGGTAAATAAAACATTATACGAGATTGTTCTGTTAAAGAAAATATTCCTTTAGGACTGATGCTTTCAAATAATTTAATAAAAGAGTATTGCGTGATTTCTTAACTTTTGTTGCAAACGTAACAATCAGGACCACAAGCAGCTGTTTCTGTACAGTCTCTCTTAAATTTTATATTTTCTACATCCCTCGACCATTTCAGCCATTCTTTGAAGTTTTTCTTCAGCTTCTGGACTCCAGCTAGTTTTTGCAAATCTCAGCTCAAACATGACCATCAGCAAGTTTGCACACTGTGGGTGATAGTGAGTCGTTACCACCGGAGGCAATCTGGGTCAGAGTGTGATAAAGTTGTCTAAACAATACCTTTATGTAACTTGAAAACTGTATTGAAAGAGTGGTAGGGTTGGATAGTAGACAGATTTATATAAAATGTTGTCAAAATCAAACGGTTATTGCTTATAGAAGTTGATATTTTTATCTTAAAGTTTACTGTTTCATAGACAAACAGTTTACTCTTAACAAGTGTGATAAGTATTTATAAACTCACATATGTTTACTAATAGTACAGACAATTATTCAATAATTTAATAATAGTGGTTTTTGAAGCTAAAAATACACATATTTTTATTATTATAAAAAGTTTTACTATTATATATAATAAATTACAATTCTTTGCTGGTGGCTATACTTTTTTATATATTCTTAAACTAAAAAACAGTAGCAATTAAAATTAAATAAATAAATATACTTTTGTAATGCGTTCATTAATCTGCAATCCATAATCTGTAAACATATCAGATTTTAAATTTATACTAAAAATACAGTAGCAATCAAAATTAAATAAATAAATTTACTTTTGTAATGTTTTCCTTTGAAAATGATATTATATTTCTACAGTTTAACCTTAATAAAACTATTTTATTAGTTTTACCATGACTAATTAGCGTTCAATCCATAAATCTGTCAAACATATCAGATTTTAAATTTATCAAATTATTTGTATTTATAGGTCAATTCTAAGCAAACTAGAGAGGTGGCACAAGTCAGAATACAAGGTTAGGTCAGTAATGTCTCATTAATATATTTGTTTAGAGAAGATACTATCGCGTGGTTTAATAGGCTTAGTAATTTTAAACATAAATATATGAATTGGAGTAAAAAATTAATACAATAATGAATATCTCAGATGTGTATTATATTCACAAAAGCTTACATATTTCTAGTCCAAGTCGTTTTAAGTTTTGTATTTTTGTTTTGTTTTAATATACAGCTTTCTATCTTAGTTTTATTATATATGTTTGTTTTATAATGGTTACTAAAGGGTACTCTCACTTGTTTACGATTATGAGTCCAATATGAGTAAATCTCTTTTAGATATATCTTTTTTTGGGATTCAATCCTTTTGAAATTATGCTTTAAACTGTTCATAAAAAAAAAACCTAAATTATGATTATACTTGAAAATAAGCACTTTACTACTGTTATAAAGTGTATCACATCCTTGTTTTTTGTTTAAAAAACATGACTCTAAGAACATAACCATAAATTATACACTTAAAATCAGTTATAAACAAAAGACCATTCAATTCACTATGTAGTTACAACGGAATTACATGTTGTTTTTTATCTGTTTAATATCTTTTTACAAAATAGAAAAAACCAGCTTTCACTGATGGTCATATGCATATCTTTATTTCAATGAATCGAGACATCAAAACCCAAAAAAGTGAGTAACCTATTATTTAAAAAACCCCTTCATCTCAAAATATTTAAATTGTATGCATTCTTTGTAAGAAATTATTTTTGAACTAAACTGAAGTATTTTAGATGAGAAATAGCTTGCTTTGATTTGTTGTTGTTGTAGATAAGCTAGCCAATCATGGATCAGGCTTATTAGTTTTTAAAAAAAGAAATATCTTTCAAGAACAGTAACAGGTTAATAAAAAAATAAATATATCAGTCAGTTTTTATCTGTAATTATAAAAAAACTCTTTTAGTAAAAAATAATTTCAAGATAGTTTTAAAGTTGAGCTCATGAAAACTAAAATGCAAAATTTTAAAAAGAAAAACTGTGTACCTAACTCCCCAAGTTGTTTTATAGACTGTTAATTTCTTTTTGGATTAATTTTAAAAATAATTTTCTTCGTTATTTAAAATTTAGAATCTACTATATTATATAATCTTATTGGTAACTAATTTTTTTGTATTTTTAACAGAGGAAGATTATGTTGACGAAGTTGTGCCCGCCTTAATGATCCCAGTCAATGTCAACTATGGACTGAAGCTTAGAAAGCACATGTACAATCAGGGTGATAAATAACCACAGTTCTCGTGTGAATTATGTTCTTACAAAGCTAACCGGAAAAACCTCACGAATTCCCATATTGTATTTGACAATATCTCTGAACTCAACTGTTATCACTTGACCCTCAATTGTCAGTCGGCCGGCGCTTTATCAGCTCAAACATAAAATTGTATTATTGTTTTGATGCTATTTATTTTATTTAAATTTGTAAATATTTATCCTTTTTAGTTTTAAATTTCAAAAGGTTGTAATTTTATTTTTAATGCTAGTTGGTTGATAGTTAAATATTTTTATTCTAATTCTGTCCTTATCACGTACACTTAGAAAGGATTTGTCTATAAATGATTATGTTTTTTAGTTTTTAATGCTATGTCTTGAATTTCATTTGTAGTATGTTTAATATAAATGCTTTCTACCCAATTTTTAAAGAAAGAATGTCTTTAAATTTCCACAAAATTGCTGTTTCTATTTCAACAAATGTATGTAATAGAGTCAAATTTAATTTAAATAAAAATAATTTACCAAAAAATTCCTGTTACTTTCATAGAACTTTCATCCTAATAGAGTCAAATTTAATTTGATAAAAATAATTTACCAAAAAATTCTTTTACTTTCATAGCAACTTTCATTCCAGTTATATATATTTCTCTGTGTATTTATAGTCTTAAATTGAATTAAGTATATATTATTAAAATTACCTAATTCCATTTATTGTTGTTTGTTTGATAATTATAATTGTAACATTACTAACAAGGTTAATAATGTATAAAATAGCAAATAGTATTTAATACAACATAAATAATGAATTATAATTGAACTTATTCTATAATAATTCAATAAACATTCAAGGATCTAACAGCTGATTTTTTCAAGATTTTTTGTGACTTTGGGTGGGAACCTAATGTTAATTTTTTTATTTTTTAATACATTCTTTGCCCTCTTATATTTTCTTAAAATTTCAGCTTTTTTGTAATAATTATATATTGTAACATTACTAACAAGGGTTAATAATGTATAAAATAGCAAATAGTATTTAATACAACATAAATAATGAATTATAATTGAACTTATTTTATAATAAAATTTAATAAACATTCAAGATCTAACAGCTGATTTTTTCAAGATTTTGTGACTTTGGGTGGGAACTAATGTTAAATTTTTTATTTTTTAATACATTCTTTGCCCTCTTATATTTTCTTAAAATTTCAGCTTTTTTGTAATAATTATATATTGTAACATTAATAACAAGGTTAATAATGTATAAAATAGCAAATAGTATTTAATACAACCCTAAAATAATGAATTATAATTGAACTTATTCTATAATATTCATTCTATATTTATACACTCACATAAAAAAAAATCCCTTTTCAACAAAAGGACTTAAGTATGCAAATGATGAATAACGTTTTTTTTAAACAAGTCTGAAATGAAAGTGTATCAAATTTTATTTGATACCCTTGTCATAAAATAGAATATAACTTATTGAAGTCTTGTAGTAAATTTATAATAAATAACAGCAATTTACATCTATAAAGTAATTATTTATGTTATTAGGTTAAAATAATGGGATAGTTTTGTAAATAGAGGGACTTTATTTGATATCTTAAAGCGAAATGTTACCTATTGTAATATTATATAGAGTCTAAATATGGCTTCGCAATTCAATATTATTCGTTTGTTTTAACTAACGTGAGAGGGAATAATAATTGAACTACTTGACTCATAATTTAAATCATTACCAATATCAACTAAATATCAAATTTACTAACAAATTTCAGACACATCTATCCTTTAGCAGAAGGCGCATCTGGTTTGAATATTAAATGATCACAACAAATTATTACTATATTAAATATAAATTATTATTTGAATAAATACTGTAAATACTGTATTATTGAACCATTTATGAAAGAAAAAATGTCACCATTTAGGTTACCAGAGCCAACTAGAAACTTTTGTTGTTGTTTGAGGAAAATGCATTTACAGATAGGTCTACTAATGAAGTTTCATCTCTTTGTAGATTTGTATTAAATTATATGGAATTTTTATATCTGTCTCACTACCACATATAGAGTATATATTAAAAATAAACATTCTTATATATTAAAAATAAACATTCTTACAAATATTTACCAATCGATTAAACTTTGGTTGTTGTTGTTGAGATACATGTATGTACAGATGAAACATAGCATCAGCAAAAATTGGACTTGGACAATTTCATACCATACAAATACATCAGTTGGTTTTTAAAAAGGACAGTATTTCTGCAATACAAACTTCTCCTTACGATTTTTAAATAATTAACTAAATATTTACTATAACTTATTCCATAACAGAATTTAAATATTGTAATTACTTAAGTTTCCACTCTTTGCGGATTTTTTATTGAATTATATGAATTTTTATATCATCTGTCTTACTACCACATATAGAGTATATATTAAAAATAAACATTCTTACAAATATTTACCAATCGATTAAACTTTGGTTGTTGTTGAGATACATGTATGTACAGATGAAGTTTCCACTCTTTGCAGATTTTTATTGAATTATATGACTTTTTATATCTGTCTTACTACCACAAGTACACATGATGAAACATTGCATCAGCAAAATTGGACTTGGACAATTTCATACCATACAAATACATCAGTTGGTTTTTAAAAAGGACAGTATTTTTTATAGAGTTTTCAGTATTTAATAATTTACATTATTATACTTTATTCCTAAATAACATTTAAATATTTTGCGACTTATTACTTTTAAAATATCTGCAATACAACTTCTCCTTACGATTTTTAAATAATTAATTAAATATTACTATAACTTATTCCATAACAGAATTTAAATATTGTATTACTCATGTCATTAAAAAATTATAGAATAGTAATATTTACTCTTACGATTTTTAAATATTAAATTAAATATTAAATAAAATATAATATGCTTTTTATTTTTTATACATCTACTAAATATATGGAAAAAACCACTTATATATGGAATACGAACAACATGCAATGAAAAACAAAGTATCAGACTAGCACAAAACAACTATTATATCATAACGTGACAAAGAATAAATATCGGTTGACCATACTGATGAATCGATGCACCTATTATAGTACATGGAATTTATTATAGTAAAATAACGAATGAAGAAAAAAAAACCTCTGGTTCATAGTTAAACGGTCAGAACAAATTAATACTATATCAAATACAAAATTTTATTCAAATTAATACTGTGTAACAAGAAAAATATACACTTTAATTAAAGCACGTCTCTTTTCATAGAGTTTTCGAAAATATAAATATTAATTATTATATGAATATCATCTACTATATGTATGAAGAACTATAATTTAAATACTCTTTATAGGATTAAATCAGGGGAAAAAAGGACGTTGACATGGTTAGAACAATCCTTCATTTAATTGTATTTAAACCACATTATAACTCTTTGTTTAGCTCAGGTGACGAATTAGAAGTTTTAAAAATAAATAGAGTCTAATACTTAACCTGAACAAATTTTAACAGTATTATTAACGCGTTTGTATTTTTAATAACGTATTCGTATTTATTATAGTTTAAAAAAAGAAAAAGGATTACGAATTTAAATTAATATTACTGTAACACCCGAAAAAACGACGCGTTTGTATAGTACGCTTCTAGGACAGGGTCGGCGTGACGTCACACCAAAAAAACACTGACCCAGGACAACACGATGACCCTCACACCAAAACAACATGACCTAGGACAACACGGCGTGACGTCACACCAAAACAATACTAGAAAAAAAAGTAAAATTGACCTCAAGGTCAACACGTGGCTGATAACAGCGGCGGTGGACTTTGACCGTCCGTCTATTTGAAGCCTGCATGGCGTATTTTAAAGCGCCCTATACTTGCGTGTATTTTGAAGCCTTAACTTATACTACTCACCCCGCGAACTGTTTCATTGGGGTATATACATTATTCGTACATTATTTGTAAGAATACCAATGTTTTTGTATGGTGGGGGGGTTTCACAGTATTTACACCGTATGAAAGGTAGGGGCAAATCCAAGCCAAGTACTCTGTCATCAGAATCTGAGTAGGGGGAGTATTTGGCTAGGGACCTCAAAACATAAAAAGCCTGAGGTTATTTTAGCACAAACAATTTTCAATGTGGGTCATTTCATGTCAACCCTAGATCAAGGTGAAACACAAATGGATTCATTTATAGGTATACAAAACCTCCGCTCGGAAACCGGTCCCCAAGCCCGGCGTCTCATCTTTCCCATAACCGATGAGAGGAGGAGGGGGTAGGACACCTTCCCACAAGCTCTCAGTGTGATCCCGATGCTGAGAGCACTCCTATCCCATTAATTCCTTATCCTACCTAACCTCTCCAACCAAGCCAAGGCGGAACAGCCGTGGGCCGAGGGCTGAATGGCTGGTGGTAGACCAGTCTATACCATGCGGACTCTGGACACCTGCCGAAATCCAGTTTCAAATAGGCTTACCCTGGCATGCGGGGCTGCCTGTCGGGGCTAGACCATTTATTTCCCTAGCTACTCGTGGGAATCCATATGGATCCCCAATTCTAAAA
>JAQJVL010000517.1:435845-624269 GCA_035578905.1 Stictocephala bisonia | reverse complement strand
CTAAATAAAAATAAATACTATGTACACGAAACAATACTTGGCTCACCAGTCTATTAAGTTGGACTGGCATGCAGAAATAAATTTGAAGGCAGAACAGAACACCATTTATTACAAAGATAGAGAAAGGACACAATATATTCGTTTTGAATATATTAAATCACTGAAACAATTTTATTTTGGTTGAGATGAACTGAAAAAGTATAATCTGGGAATGCTTAATCAAACCTCAAAAGTTTTTTACTCTAAGCAAAAACTCAGAAAAAGTAAACAAAACCAAACGTTTCAAGAAGTACACTATATTCAATCAGCTGTCTACTCCAAACAGATGGCAAACAGACAAAATATTTTGTTCCATGTCTTTCCATTTGATGAAAGAGGGTGGATGAAATGACACCGTGAATGTGTTACTAAGACATATTCTAGCAAATATATTTTATACAGTAGACTCGTGATTATCCGAGCCTAGATTAACCGAGCCCTCGGTTAACCGAGGCAAAAGTCGGAGAGGGCGGGTCACAACCGTGTTGGTTATCGTAGAGATTAAATGCATGTGGATGCGAATTTACGCGAATATAGCGATTCACGCATCAGGAATGCCTCTACCGGTCGCTGCTAGGTCGAGCCGGAGTTCTCGGAAGTCAACCCACCCCCTTTTATTAGGAACTGAGTTTATTGCAGAATTGTTCTAATTTTGTCAGTCGTCCTCGTCAGTCAGTCTGAGTTGTCTATCTAACGTGGTTGTTTGCTGCATTTTTATTGTTCCAAAGTAACGGCGTATTACAGTATTTTAAAACCGGTTAATTTTTAAGTGTTTTAATTTAATGTTTCTTAGTTTGTAGGCCTATTTAATAAGTGGTTTTTAGTTTTGTTTCATACGTTTAATTATTTTTTATAAGTTCATTTTTGTGTGTGTGAAAGAGAATCTTACTGTGCAAAATGAGTTTAAAGCAGAAGCGAGTAGTGGTTTCCTTAGAAACAAAATTAAATGCGATTAAAAGGTTAGAAAAAGGCGAATCTATAAAGAAGGTTGCTGCAGAGTTGGGTGTCGGTGAAGTGACTGTTGGAGATTGGAAACGAAAGAAGAAAGAAATCGAACAGTGGGTTAACCAAAGTGCGAGTAGTGGGAGTGGCTTAAGGCGGAAGACAATGAAGAAAGGAGATCATGGTCAAACATCGGAAGCGCTATACTTGTGGTTTTCGCAGTTGAGAGGTATGGGCAGCCCTATAAGTGGACCCATGCTCCAAGCTAAAGCTCTTGAATTTCATAGGAAATTTAAGGATGGGGAGGAAAATTTTTGTGCTAGTGAAGGATGGATGGATACCTGGAAGAAAAAATATGGCATCCGACAATTAAATATTTGTGGTGAGAAGCTTTCTGCCGACCCATCTGAAATTGACAGTTTTTATTCAAAACTTGAAACCATAATCTTAAATGATGGACTTACGTCAGATCAAATTTTTAATTGTGACGAAACCGGGCTCAATTACAAAATGCTTCCATCGAAAACGTTAGCAGCTAAAAATGAAGCAAATGCACCCGGTTACAAAAAAAGTAAAGAGCGAGTGACAATCATGAACTGCTGCAATGCTTCCGGTTCATTAAAATTAAGACCCCTATTAATAGGGAAAGCCAAAAACCCAAGGGCATTCAAAAATGTTCAAGTAAATTGCTTGCCAACAGTTTACAAAAACCAACAAAATGCATGGATGGACTGTACCATTTTTAAAACATGGTTTTTTAACGATTTTGTCCCAGTTGTTGAGGCATATTTAAAGCAGAAAAACTTGCCCCAGAAAGCATTGTTGTTGCTAGATAACGCGCGATCTCATCCGGATGTAAGTGACTTAGTTAGTGGTCAAATAAGAGCAGTTTTTCTTCCACCCAACGTAACATCGCTCATCCAACCCCTAGACCAAGGTGTTTTGGAAGCAATGAAGAGAAACTATCGACGAAGGCTTCTCCAAGTGTTGCTAGCCAAGTTAGATGAAGGACTGACGGTAACGGATGCACTTAAGAAAATCACTGTCAAAGACGTTGCTTATTGGATTGCATCTGCGTGGGACGACGTAAAAGTGTCCACGATTCAAAAATCGTGGAAAAACATATTCCAAATAAAGCACAAAACAAACGACACGCAAAAGGAAACTGACGACTGTGTAGATTTAGCCAACCTAGTTAATCATTTACCAGTTGAAGAACCAATCATAAATGAAGATGTAATCAATTGGATTAATGGAGACGAAGAAATGGAATTGTCAGACGACGCAATTGCCGATCTCATTGTAAACAAAAACAATAATGAAGAAGAAGAAGAAGATGAAGACACAGATGATGCTACTCCAAAGATTACTCATTCCGAGGGATTGAAGTTACTTGAAGGAGCACTCGCATACGTTGAGCAACAAGAGGAATCAACTCCATTCGATGTCCTCCATTTTCAACGTTGGCGGAACATTGCGGCATCAAAGAGAGGCACGAAACTTACGCAAAAGTCAATCAAAGACTTTTTCAAACATTAATATTTACTGATTAAGGTAAATGTTTTTGTATTTTATATAGTTATATGTGTTAGTTTATTAGTTTGTACTATTAGTATGTTAATGGTAACACAATTATCGATTTTTACGCGTTTTTCTTATCAGTACAACCCATCTCGGGATTATCCGAGTTTTTTGTGTATCCGAGGTGGTCTCGGTCCCAATTACCTCGGATAACCGAGAGTCTACTGTACTTACATTTTGCTTGTATCCCCTTACCCTAATAAATAACCCTAAATAAATATGTAATCTTTTGATGACTTTTGGCTTTTTTTCTAAATACATATAGCTTTTGTATTTTAATAAATGGTAGCTAACCACAAACCACACGCTATATATATATTTTTAAATTATCTCTTCCTAAAAACTTTGTAGGTGGATTGTATTAAAGTATGTTCTACAACATTTTTCAGACTGACCGGGATTTTGGGTTTTTGGTTATCAATGAATGTAATTATTCCTTAAGTGATTCATGATACACTACAACCGTAAAAACAAACCAATGAAAATAAATTGTAACAGCTCAATGCTTTGTATATCTCAGCACTGGTGGCGCAGTGCTGTAATCCAGCTACTTGGGGACAAAGTGTTGAGGAGATTGTAGGCGATAGGTTCTATGCTCGGTCTTTTTGATACCAACATGGAATCGCTCAATGGTTGCCATAGATGTGGCCACTACTAGAGAAGTCTGGAGTGTCCATGTTGGATGCTAGTAAATGTTCAGATGTTGTATAGGGAAGAGAACTGAGTGTCAGGCTTGTCAGTTAGCTGAAAATAAGACCAAGACTACGAGGTTCAGATTCCACGTAAAGCTGTAGGTCTCTTAGTTGCCCTGGCTATTGGGCTATAAATAAATAGCTCTTTCTGAGGAACAGTCGACCTTAGTTAGTAACAATGACTACACTTGTTCATATAAACTCATCAAACTCATTTGTCCCTCATATTTTCTTATACCTTGACGATCTGCGTGTTAATAATGAATGAATTTGAGACATTGTGTTAGTTCCCTCTTATTTGTATCTGTAAAATTGCTGGTTGAGTCATGTCTGTTATCCCTTAAGTGTGTCCGTTATTATGCGAGTTGCTTGTTATATAACGACAAATCATGAAGTTATAACATCATGGTTAGGGTCCTTGGTAAGGAATTTATCAATATCTCCTAGATTTATATATTCGGTTGTAGCATCTAGAAAATTAAACAATAAATAAAATAAACCTACCATAATACATCCAGTCCGTAACTGGAGCTATTGATATTCCACACTTGATCCTATCTTCTCGGTCCTCAGCTAACATCATTCCAGTAGCATAGCCTCCATAGCTCCAGCCCCAAGATGCTGTGCGGTTAGCGTCGATAAATGGATAACTGTCTTGCAGGTATCTGTTTGCAAAGATAATGTTTAAATAAGCTCATTTTATTACTATATTTATAATTGGTTAACTGAAAATAAACATTATATCTGCAAAAGCCATGTTTCTGATTTGTACATTCAACATACATTTTCACATTATATTCACATTCTGATTAGGGTGGGCCCAGACTTTGCAGGTCTAAGTTTAGAATGGAAAAGTAATTTCAAGAGCTGAAAGTTAAAATAAAACACAATTAAATTATTATCTTTATATTTTAGTTTACTTCTACTGGATTTAGACCAGCCACCTTGAAACCAGCTCTAGATATGTACAGTACACCCTTCTGATTTATTCATTTTAAATATTCTCCCTCCCTCCCTCTCCCTCTCTTCCCCCTCTCTCTCTCTCTATCTTTCTTGAACTCCAATCTTTCTTCCTCCAGTCAGTTGCCACCAGTTGGCGGAATAAAACAGTTTATCAAGGATATTTTTTATATTGTTTACATAATGTAGTGTGCGTTTAGTTACATGTCATTACCCACACTATACTGACTTGTTAATAGAAATAATTAATTTTTAATTATTGCAATTTGAAAGCTTATTGTAGAAGTTTACGACTTTTGTTAAAATTTAGTAGTTTTTTAAAGAAAATAAAGAGTTTATATTTGTTTTTGTGAACATTCAGTAAAACAAAAATATAACGAAAAGGTTGATAATGATGAATTCAATGGATAGGTTCAATGGATAGGTTACTAAAGCAGTATGTTAGTTTATGATAGTTATACTAATCCTCAGTATTTACCTAATGTAGACTAAATGGAAAGGGAGAACTGGATACAACCAGATTTACTGATTTAGAGGAGAATGAATTTAATGACAAAATTCTCGTGAACATCTAAAAGCATGCCAAAAACAAATATAATATTGTTGGAGATCATACAGTCAGTACTTCCAATGTGTTAAGACCTTGAATAATCTATAGTGGTTGGATCTAACAGTTTCATATAGAAAAATGAATATAATAACAAAAATATAAAAAATAACCTTTTAATACTGATCCAGGCCTATAAACTGATGCTAGTAGCTCAGCATTGTCTCCTCTAAAGTGCTTCATTCTTTGCGTTGATGAAATACAATACATCTGCAGTTGTTCAATGTTGAACTTTTAAACATTCACTTCACCAAAAACTAAAAAATTTGCAACTTATTTTCAAAGAAAAGTGCAGACTATATGAAAATTTGCTTCAAAGAAAACATGTTTTTATCAATAAATATTACTGAAATTAAACGTTTTCAAACGTTAAAAACTGTAAAAAATTGAAATCCCGCTGGTGGCTGAATAGTCTACGAGATCAGGACTTTAAGCCTGAGTTAGAGGTTGCGCAGAATCGAATCCTGGCCTCGCTGGGAATTTAATTTTTTATTACATGGACATTTATAGTAATTCGTCAAATAACGATTGATAGAGTCAATGAGTTCTGTCGTTTACGGCTTCCAGGAACTCTTATACAAAGTACACTGAGTTCTCTAGCAAGAATTCTCTAAAGGGAGTTCTCCAGTCTATTGCCAGTCAGCTTAGTAAATAGTTTATTAGGAATGTTTACCTTGTACATTCAAATTATCTTTCTTAAATTTTTGCAACAATTTGTTTACATGAATAGTCACAAAGGTTACGAAGGTAAATTGTTGAAGTTTTTCAAGTTAAATATTAGCAGTTTTACTTACATGCAAAACTGTTACCTGTTAGTTATCTAATACTATTGTATTTTATATTCTTCCAAATAATAAAGTGTATTTTTCACTTTTAACAATTCTTTAAACCTTTTTACGTAACTCGTCTTAAATAACCTGGTATATGATTCATAAATTTAGCACCATTGTATGATACTTTCTTCCCAAATAGTTCTAAATCATGTTGAGGAGTTGGTATCTTATTTTAGTTTTGATATTGTAATAATAAAAATGATTGAATGTTTAAAACTTGTTTAAGTTGCTTTAAACAATTTTATCATGCATTTCTTATATGTATTACCAATGAGCAGTTAATCGTTTAGTAAAATACTTTTTTTTACAGATTCATTATTTCTAAAATTCAACATAGCTCGTAAAGCCGTTTTATGGCAAGTTAATTATTTTCATGTTTTTATTAGATGTTCCTCTATCTATATTAGGGGTGTGCGAGTACTCGAAACTTCGAGAATTTGATCGAGTATTTTACTACTTGAACTTGGCTCGAAGCTTCCGAGTTCAATCGAGTAGTTGTATTTCACGAAATAGGATATTTACATCTTAATTTAGTTTTAAGATTAAACAGTTTTATAATTTATGAATAAAAAAGTGCGCGTTCTTGTGTTTTATTTTACCCTTAATCATACGTTATCAGTTTGGTACGCGTAATTATGAACCAAACAATACGCCTAAGAATAGGTAGTACACGGCGACAGTCAAATGAACTAGTTGACGTAGTGAACGAGTTCGTTCATTATGATTTGAACTAGTTTAATTCAAAGTGATCAACAGAGCTGGGAAGGTAGCGATCACGGCAAATAGTTAATGTAGTAGCGATCACATATGTTGGTTGTCCGAGTCTACTAGTCACTTGTAACCTAACCTAAAATAGCGTGAATAAAACAGAAGTGCTGGTTAGTGTCTTTATGACCCAAGAAAGGGGACGAGAGATTCAGTTCAAGATACTCAAAAAGACCTGTTACCGATACAAATCTAATGTTACCGGCGTACTAAAGAAGCACTGGAGATGCAAACCTATATTGAACTGAATAATTGTATTCAGCATTTCAATCAAAACAACCTAAAAATTAATGCATCCAAATCAAATTACATTAATTTCCGTTTAAGATCAAACAATGCTGAATGTGGACCTACAGTCATGGTAGACGATATCCCCTTGGACGAAGCTGACTCAGTTAAGTTCCTTGGGATATACCTCGACACAGGCCTCACCTGGAGAAATCACATTGATAACACTTGTGCTAAAATATCCTCAGGCATCTTCGTTTTGAGGAGACTCTCAAAGATATGCCCAACTCAAGTTCTCCTCATGGCCTACTATGGGCTCATTTACTCCCATCTCTCTTACGGGATAGCCATTTGGGGAGGCTGTGCAAATGTTGATTTTTCCAGGCTATTTCGGCTCCAGAAGAGAGCAGTGCGAGCAATTGCTAATCTAAATCAGAGAGAGTCTTGTAAACCTGCATTTATCGATTTGGGATTGTTGACATTACCCTGCCTCTATATACTCGAGACAACAGCTTACTGCCTGTCAAAATGTACTCCTACTAGGGGACGAGACATACACACTTACAATACTAGAGGCAGGAACAATTATCGAACTGGCCAACATCGAACGTCAGTATTTGAGCACTTGCCCTCACAAGCTGGTGTTACTTTTGTCAACAGTCTCCCGGACACGCTCAAAAATGTTGAAGACCTGGTTAAATTAAAATTTAAACTGAAGCGCTACTTAGTCTCTAAGGCTTTCTACTCAGTGGGAGAGTTCACTGCAACAGGCCACTGGGAGAGTAGTTAAAAACCTATGTCGGCCTGAGCTGGCTGTATAGCTGGATGTATGAAAGTTACCTTTGTGTATATATCAATGCTTATTTTATTTTATTTTTAGTCATATTTTAAACACAATGAACCATGTTGACGCATTGTATGCAACAATTGTTGTAGTCCACAATAAAGATCTTGAATTGAATTGAATTGAATTGAATAATGGTCTGTACGCCGTGGAAATTATGCATATTTTCGTTCATATCAATAATATCGCTCAATCAAAAGGGTCCCGAAAACGGATCACTTTACATCCCAAGAATCAAACTTTCCCTAGGTGAAAGTCCATCTCACTTTTTGTATACGTAAGTGCAAGGAACCGTTCACCTCCTTTTCGGAACTGAAATTATCGTATATTTTTTGCGAGTCGATTGAGGTCCATTTTGTTTTTTAATCTGAGTAGGGAAAATGGTTGACGTAAGGAAATACCGTATTGTATCATTTAAAATATGGTAATGACATTCTAGCAGCGTGTGACACAACATTATTGATTTATTTTCCATCAAATAAAAAAAGATATATATATCCGTGGCGAACGTCTATTAATTATTATTCCGTAAACACCTTAGATCGCCAAAACTGTGTGTAACATTTGCGCATATGATATTTTTTCCTGTCAAATTGTTGAGGGGTTTTCTGACTAGGTTAAACAATAACACAGTTGGAGTGTAAAAGGTGGTAAAATACGATAATTTTGATTCGTAAACTCACTGAACGGTTCCCTGTTCACATTGACGTCGATGTCGATGTAAACTGTTGTAAAATAATCAACCCAAGTGAGGTAGAAACATGTCGGAAAAACTTTTTCTAAACATAATATGACGAATTTAGAGACTCTGAAAATAATTTTTATTGAACCGATGCCATATCACACATCTTGGTTTTTATTCGTAAATTTATAATTTAGTTGCCCACAATCTTCACTGTGTCACTAGTTGACACTTGGCCGATATTTCAGACTGCATCTCGTCGCAAATATCGGCTAGCACGTTCAGTGCTCGCGTCTCACATCCGAGACAGAGAGGCGGGGCACCAGGTGCTCGCGTATCAGATCCGAGACGGCCTTCAATGCCAGACACAATACTTCAGTGGAAGCTTAGCATTTTAGGAAGATAGTACTATTTTTGATAATATTATTATCAATATTATTAATAATATATTAGCACCTTGGATATCATTTAAGCTGAGTTTTATTAATTCTTTACCTTCAACAGCCCGAAGTGTTGATTACAGCGTTTAGTACTTTTCTATGTGACTGACATATTTCACCCATTAACACATTGAATTATAACATCATCATCATTAAAGTATTTTGCCTCAAGGAACTAGATGACACAAATTGAATTTCCATTGTGACAAAGGAAATTACTTTATTACATGAAGATATTTATTTTGTTTTGTTTTAGCTGGTAATATCTTACTTTATAACTGCAAGCTGGTCAGTGATTTCGACCTGCCCCAGTCTCTTGTAGATGGAATACCGAGTCCTCTGCCCTAGCAGGTTGCTGCCTCGACCATCAACAGCCACTCCGATTATAGACTTGTTGGCCACCATGAATGTATTGAAGTCTGAGGAGAACATATCCTTGACTAGTGACGAGTCAGGACCTGCGTACCTGCCAAATGAAAGATCTTATAAAATTCTATATAATAAAAATTCAAGTCCACTAATGTAGCGATTGAATGCAAAATGTGACTGAAGATTAAGGAAATGTGACAGTTAAAAGTAATTGGATCATTAAGCTTTCAACAATGGTTGGACCAAGAAAAAACTAGCACCATGATTTAAAAAACTGGTTGAGATAGGTAAAGGTAGTTAATTGTAATTCACGACTGACTCGTTCACTGTAATGAACTAGTTAAAAATGACGTAACAAATCACAGCTATAACAACCAGACGACGGCGCTATAACTTGTAGAAACGACAGTGGAGTGATTCTTGGTTTTGTTACTAGATTTGTTTCATATGCTATACTTTTTATTATTTATATTTGTAAATTTGTTTTACCAACCATCTTCAAATTTCAATTTTTATTATTGATATTGATATAAATAAATACACATACTGATTCTGTCAATGAGAATAATGACTTGTAATTGGTATTTTAAAGATAGAAACAATTTAGTGTAACCACACTGATTTTATTAGAGCATTCCATTAATTTCATAAGAAAAGAATAAACTGAGAGGCAGTCTCATTAGGCTACATGATGATTAATTCAATTCGTTGTTGGTCTAGTTAGTTAGTTAGTTAGTTAATTTTACCTAGTTTGTTCATACTACCTAGTTTGTTCATACTTCCTAATTTGTTCATATTACCTAGTTTGTTCATACTACCTAGATTGTTCATATTACCTAGTTTGTTCATACTACCTAGATTGTTCATACAACCTAGTTTGTTCATACAACCTAGTTTGTTCATACTACCTAGTTTGTTCATACTACCTAGATTGTTCATACAACCTAGTTTGTTCATACTACCTAGTTTGTTCATACTACCTAGTTTGTTCATACTACCTAGTTTGTTCATACTTCCTAATTTGTTCATATTACCTAGTTTGTTCATACTACCTAGTTTGTTCATACTACCTAGTTTGTTCATACTACCTAGTTTGTTCATACTACCTAGTTTGTTCATACTTCCTAGTTTGTTCATACAACCTAGTTTGTTCATATTACCTAGTTTGTTCATACTACCTAGATTGTTCATACAACCTAGTTTGTTCATACTACCTAGTTTGTTCATACTATGTAGTTAGTTTGTTCGTCCAGTATAGCTATGTGCACGTAATCCCCTTTCTTGCGTCCTAAAGAAACTAACTAGCGCTTCTGTTCCATTCATGTGGTTTTAGGTTAGGTTACAAATGACTGAAGACTGGTTCAACTAGATAAAATCAGAATGAACAAACTAGTTCATTAAGCTGACTAGTTCATTTGACTCAATTGTTCGTGAACTACCCATCCCTAAATCTAAGTACAAATATTGCAGTGTAAAAGGAAGGTTATTGAAGTGCTGAGACAGTACTCAAAATTGTGGCTGTCATTGATAATGCCCCAGCCATCGCTTCTACATTAGAGGCAGTAATCTGTTTTATTTGTGCAAAACAATATAACCCCTGATCTCACCTTGAACTCTGTATATATTAAGAGCATAATGAGTGATATGTAATAAGAAAATCTTGTCTCCCTCATAGACTACATATTACTACAGCCTTTCACTACATAGAGCCGAAAATATTCAACAAATTATAACCTGTAAAACTGTCAGCTTTTTAAAGGACAGTTTGAACTCTTGTGAGTACAATGCAAAACTGAAAGTGAGGTCAAAAGGGTGACCCAGTTAGAAAATACAGCCATTCAAAGAATTTAATGTCAGGGTTGGGAAAAAGTCTAGAATAGATTCATTAATTTAAAATTATTGAAAGAAATGTAATGAAACTTTGCACTAATGTACCTAAACATTTAGACACATTTTATTTGTTTTTCATATAGCCAGGGGATGGCTCATGAAGGAAGTCTTGAACATTTTAAATGTAAGTTTACCTCGAGATAAATGTAAATACCTCATTTTAAAGATTTTTGTTGTACAATACAAAAGAGCAAACCTGAGGTCAAAAGGATGACCCAGTCAGAAAATACAGCCTCTTAAAGAATTTAATTTCATATAACTAATACTGCTTAAGAAGAAGGATAAGATAGTTATCTGTTGCTGTGTAGAGCTATAATTTAACTGACTAAATATGAAAAATCAATTCATTTTCACAAAAAAAATATAAAAAAATATAACAATTCATTACAATAACTTTCTCCAACTATTTTTTAGGGTAAACCTAATGTTGAGAGGGTTTTAATAATTTTTCTTATTTTTATAAATAACATAGTTATTTTTAAAACACAGTCTTTTGTTAGGATTGTTAACAATCAACAACAGGGACCTCAAACTGTTAAATAAATAGCCGCATAACTAAGAATAGATGGTAAATTCTTTGAGTGACTGTATTTTCTGACTGGGTCATCCTTTTGCCTTTTGACCTCAGGTTTTCACTTTTGTATTGTACAAACATTCGCTCATCTACACTCATCACACTCATTCGAAATCCATATTCGCCCATATCTTGACGATCGGCGTCTTATGAATGAATAAATAAAAATAAATAAATAAATCTTCAAAATGGGGTATAGCTTGAGATAGGCTTGAATTAAAAATTTCTAAGACTTCCTTCATGGGCCATCCCCTGGCTATGTGAAAAACGAATAAAATATGTCTAAATGTTTGGTGTAGGGACATGTACGTAAATACAATATTTCATTACATTTCTTTTAATAGTTTTCAAATTAATAAATATATTCCAGACTTTTTCCCAACCCTGTACCTATATAAAGCCACTAAAAAAACATGAAAAATGTGTAATTCTTCTCTTATCATGAGTAAAAAGGAGTAGAACAGGTGTTGTTCCGAGCAACTATTATAGAACTACTGATCCTTCCAACTTCTACCCCATGACACCGGTTTATTTAAGGTGTGCCCTACACCACTGTGAAACAGGTCAGTGCCTCTACACAGCTCAAGGGAAAAGCACCAGCCCGAGCTGGATTCAAATTGACAATCCTCAGCACTGTACTTGGTCCCACCTGGTGAAGGTTAATTAGTACGAGAACAATTGGTTTAGAAAAACACCCCATATTCATCTATATTTGTTTTGATATCAATAATAACACTGTTTTATGAATTGTCCGATAGTTACACACCCTCAGTTACTCCGAACATGTTTATATTCAAGTTCTGTTTCTGTCCAGACCTTAAAATCAGTGTTTTTTACTGAAAGAAATATCTACATTTATCTGAATTGCTATAAATGTAGCCAGTGACTAATTTTCAAAATCTAATATAGGTGTAGGCATGACAAACACAAATTTTTATATGATTTTTGGATTAAAAACTTAAAAATATGATGTAACAGATTTTTGAAAAAGATTCTGAATTTAATAATGACTGATAAATGCTCAAGCGGGATTTTAAATTAATACATTTTTTTCTAAATCTGAGTAAATCTTCAGATCAATCAAAAAGGTCGACAATTTTTTAAAAACATTTGAAGCTTCAAAATCTAATTTGATTACTTAAATGTTGGGCTAAACAATTATTTGGGCTATAAAAAACTGTTTTTGGCAAAGTGATATTATTGAATTAATTTTTGAAAGTAGGTTAGCCAATCAATATTAACAGCATTATAATAGAATATTTTACTGAGAGTCTACAAAAACTACTCATATCTAATACTTAAAAAATACTCACACGTTGACTAAAAGAGGATATTTTCTACCATAGTTTTTGGCGGCATCAAAATCAGCTAGCTCTGGGGGCAGGAGGAGTTGAACTCTTGCAGTAAAGTTGTCTTCCAAGGGGACATCTATGACTTTCTTCACTGGCATCGACAAACTATTTACCATTGTTTGAGTCTCTGCATTACTTTCCCACACTAACAATTCCTTCCCTGTCTAAACAAATTAAATCAATTACTTTCAACAACAAAAATAAAGAAAACAAAATATTTAAAAAGAAAAATGTATTAAAATTTATAAATTTGATACCAAAAATAACATTTATTGCTTTTTTAAAAAAAAAAGTGCATTCAGCCACTAAGACATGGAAAATATTGTACCGGTTAGCAATAGTTTTTAACTTAGTCCAAAAAAATGGATGTTTTATCAAAATCTGCGAAATGTTAGAAATCTCCTTTCTGATAATACTTGGCTTAAGTCTGGTAATAAACTTTATTGACTGTGAAGGAGTCTTTCTCAGTTCCTCTGCTCATTACCATTTTGGAGGTCTCACGTCTCTTTGGTTCTTCTTCGTTAATCTTATATTTTAGGTGTTGACTATGACGATTTTTCTTGACTACAGCGGACAATGAGGATCAGAGTCTCTTACTGTTCCACTTCTTCAACTGGGACAATCTTAGGCAGTGGATATCTCTGGACTTGATCTTAGGAGGCTCCAGAATAACTGACTGTCATCCGACAATGTTCTTTCGTGTAAACTTTGCATGCTCGTGAACAATCAGTGTGTGTTGCAGTGACAGACTCCATAGGTATTTTACCAAGGTTTTTAAATGTCCTTGGTGAGTTTAATAACTTTGATACTTATTGTTTTGAACTGTTTGTCTCGTAGGACTTCATTTGCCTTTCAACAACATGAAAAGAGGTTGACGGGTTCTATCCACAATCCCTTGGATAGCTAGCTGAAGTTCTAACGCTGGTTACTGTGTTAAGCCTTTGGAAACAGCTTTAGACTACAGACGGCTTACTTAGCTGGCATTGCTAACCTATTTGGCCACAATTATTGCACTAGATCTAGTGTTAAGTGAATACACATTTGATTTATGTTTATTTAACCTGTTAACGAGTGAAGCAAAATGATCCCAAACGAGTACGGACGTCTTTGGACGTCTGTGCCCAAATGAGTATGGTCGTCTTTAGACTTCCCTAATATTTATTTTAAATTTCAGCTATAATTAAATGTCGATGTAAGTGTATGAACTTCCATATGATACCCGCATCATATTGGCCACCATTGGGACTACAGCTGTACTTTAGTCAGCTGATAGATGACGCTTCAATGCCAGCTGTAGTGTTTCCCTCGCATTTTCGTTGCGCGCCAAATCTGTTTCTCCTTGTGTCTAACCTTATTGCGTTCTGCTATATTTACGTTTCGTTCATCTATAGTAGGCCTAATTACATTTGGTATTTTGCCAGTGTGATATTTTGTTTATTTGTATATAGTTATCTTGTAAGTGTTACAAAGTAGTTGTATTTAGTTATTTTCAGCGTTGTACAGTAAAATATATATTTTCTTTTCCGTGTTGTATTGTAAATATGTTAAAAAGTTTGTCAGTGTTGTACAGTAATTAGTTAATTTTATTCATCAGTGACTTATTTATTACAATGGACTCTAACAAGCGATATTTAGATCGAAGTGATGATATTCGTGAAGCAATATTTAGTGACAGAGAGGACGATTCACTGCTAGACAACTATGGTGAAGTAATTGGATCTGATGTGGATAGCTTGGGCTCAGAGTATGAATCAAGTGATGAGAGAGAGGATAATACATTTGACGAAAGTCTGCCTTCACACAATCATTCAAATGGTGAGTCATCTGTTGTAAATAATGTAGAAATGGAAGAAAATAATACTCAACCTCTAATAATTGTTGATGATGTTGCTGAACAAATGTCAAATAATATTGATCTTTGTCCTGTTTGTAAATGACACCACGATGACAATTTTCATCCTAAGATAAATAACTTTGATTCATCCAAATCTAAAGTACTTATATTTGACGAACTAAAAGAAACTGATTGGAAAGAAATAGATTTTTTCCATGAAATTTTTGATTTTGATTTTATTTCACATATAGCTGAAGAGACTAATAAATATTATAAAGAGTGTTGTAAAGGCGTTTTGTATGAATACTCTAAATTAACCAAATGGGTGCCAACAAATGCTGATGAACTGTATTGTTTTCTAGCTACGTCCTTGCTTATGTCTCACTGCAAAAAAAATGCAGTAAAACAATATTGGTCAACAGATCCTCAAATTGAAACACCGATTTTTTCAAAATTATTTTCTCAAGATAGATACCTGTTATTACGACGCTTATTACATTTTGATGATAACAGCAAATCCACAAGTAAAGATAAATTATATAAAATTAGGACAGTTATTGAGACATTGAGGAAAAAATTTAGTTCTGTGTTATATCCTGGTAGAAATTAAGTAATTGACGAAAGTCTAATGTTGTGGAAGGGGAGACTTTCCTTCCGGCAATATTTGCCAAATAAAAGAAAACGTTTTGGCATAAAATTATTCGTTCTGTGTGATTGTGAAACTGGGACAGTTCTTGATTTCATTGTCTACACAGGAAAAGGAACTGATATTGAACATGGGAATGTTGAAGGAGAGCTGTCTTCTAAAGTCATAAAAACTTTGATGATGCCTTACTTGAATAGTAATCATATAATATTCATGGATAATTGGTATAGCAGTCCAACTTTATTTGAGTGGCTTATTCAAAATGGAACAGGGGCAATGTGGAACAGTAAATCCAATCAGGAAAAATCTTCCATGTTTACCGAAAAAGATGAAAAAGGGGGAAGTTGTCGTACGTCACACAGAAAACATACTAACAGTAAAGTGGTGTGACAAGCGCCCAGTAACGGTTTTATCTACCGTTGATCGACATGAAATGGTGTCTGTTGATACCAGATCAAAAAACAATGTACTAAAACCTAAATGTATTGTGAACTATGACGCAAATATGGGAGCAATAGATAGGAGTGATATGATGATGTCATATAACGACTCTACCAGAAAAACCATCAAGTGGTATACAAAATTATTTTTACACTTGTTGGACATTGCTGTACTAAATTCGTACTACTTGTATAAACAAATGATGAAACTAAAATCACCAAATACTAAAATACATTTGATGGACTTCAGGTTGAATCTAATATGACAGTTATTAGAAACACATATGTTACCCAGAGAGGAGGCAGCTGTTGCACGCCCTGTGAGTGGTGACAAACAGGCGCTCCGTCTGTCTGGCCGCCATTTCATGCGACCACTCCCAATGAGAGAGGGTGGAGCCAAAAGAAAACAACGGAAATGTTTTGTATGCACTCATACTACACGGAGGGCTTCACAGCGCAAAGACACGGCCTATGAGTGCTCCAAATGTGAAGTTGCACTTTGCATTTACCCATGTTTCAAACAATTTCACACAATGGAAAAATTTTAATTTTGCTAATTATAATCACAGTTTCCACCATTTTGATTTGTAAATATTACCATATTGTATCTTAAATTACTATTTTTAATAAAGTATAACAATTTATTAATAATTTTAGAATTTTTTGTTCGTACTCCCTGGGGTCACTCTAATGGTAAATGCTGCACTCACTAACAGTATGGAAATATGGACGTCTTAAGACGTCAGCACTCCTCAACAGGTTAAACATCATAAGTATATTATAATAAGAGTACTTACTAGTTGAAAACTGTACAAATTAATTTGTACATAAATAAATGTTTTGAACTGTGAAACAATGGTAAACAAAGGTATTTGGATTTTGTAAACATTTTAAAAAAATTATAAAAATTAAATATGCCTAAACTGTATACTATATATAGTATATGGAGTTTATTCAAGAAAAAAGAATGCAATTTTAAATATCCGAGTGCTAACGTCTCAGACTGAGACGTTGTTACGTCTGTGTGAATGCTAGCGTCTCGGACTGAGATGATCGTTAAACGTATTGGAACTATTTATAATGCAATCCAGTGATGTTTTATAGCAAACTTAACTAAGAGAACTTTATTTTATATTCCTGTATATTGAATAGGTTCTAGTTTGTTCCTGGCTTTAAAAAAATGTGTTTTGTCAGCTGATTGCCCAGCTATATTACTAATGCTACCCCATTGTAGCACAGTTTGTCAGTTTAACAATTGTTTTATCTTATAACATTTATGTTTTCATAGATTTTTTGTTTCTTTATTTGTAATAAATAAAAATATAATAAATATAAATAGTATAATAAATAAATATGTGACAGTATTACAATAAAGTGAGCGAGCTGAGCCTTTCCATCCAAACTGAAGATCGTTTCTTAACATGAACAAAAGTGTTTGCTTTTATGGGCCTAGAGCATATTTTTGTACAAAAAAATATAGTTTAATGAATAAAGCAACATTATTATATCTCATTTTATTTGGAAGTTGTGCTATGATTTAAATTTTTTTTTCTTATAACATATTTTGAAGGATTTTTCACGAAATAATATGGATAAATAACGTAAGTAATGAAATATAATAGATTTCATAAAAACATATTACATGATATTCAAATACTCTGTCTGTTTGATTGTACATTTCCATGGTCCCTACTACTGTCATGTATAGACAACAGCTGTTTTATGTCAGACGATAAATCGTGTTTACATTTTGTTGTCTTTGTAATTAGTCTGTTCATTTGATTGTTAATATTGTCTTTTGAATCCTCTGTTTATACTTGGAACAAAGATTTGTCGTTTTTTTGAATGTTTAGCATGACATTACCAACATTGCTTGAAAATTGCGTTTTTTTAGGGTTTTGTTTGAGCTATGATTAAATATCCATTGTTCTCAGCTAAAATTTTCTTTCAGATGAAACTTATTATGATTGGTAGATAATATTTGGAGATTTCCAATGCTTCAAGTGTTTAGGAAACAAACACAAATGTTTACAAGAATAAGAAATTCCTGTTGTCTTCTGGTGTTACTAACTTAGCTTACATCTAAAACTATTTTTTTCTTTTTTTTCTTAACCAATACTTATTCAAGAAAAGACTAAAAACTACATGCTTAGATTTTATGGATGACAGTTAAGAAAGTCAAGTGCCTTAAAAATTATCGCATATCATCTGTTAGGTAATAAGATAAGTGTACATATTTCATATATTCTATAGTTATAAGAATTGAAGTTTGGTATTTCACATTCTCACCGAAACCAAGAGAGAGAGAGGGTTATCTGCCCTCAGAATAACCATCACGCCACCTCAAAACTCGAGCTCTTATTGGTGGTCTAGAATTACACTCGCCTGATGCGATGCGAGGCGTCGGTTTCACCCCAGATCGCAGTAGACAGCACGGCACTCTCGACGTGTACGCACCTCTCGCACGTGGTCTCTCTCTCACCCATTAGAACGCAAGAAACTCTCGAGGTGAAAACACCTCTCTCGCGTGGTCTCTTTCCCCAACTCACCAAGTAGTTTGTGTGCTTTAAATTCTAACTCCCTCTAACTTTGTTACTTTTCTCTAACTTGTGCTACTCATCCAGACCTTCAAGAACTTCGTTTGTGCGGTACATGATCGGTCTACTGGACTTTCGAAGCGTTCGTACTTCCGCGACTACTCTTCAGTGCTCTAGGACTGTGATCAAGGAAGGTGGACTGGACTACCACAAGTGTCTCCAACTACTCCTGTTGGATAAGTGTTCAGCCAAGCTCTGTGGTGAGTCAATTCTCTCTCATTAAATCATTAATTTATCTTCTTAGTTGATTCTCCCGTCTGCTCCGGAAGAGCAGTGGTCCTCCATGCTTATTAACATTCTCTACTCGCACTCACTCTTTGAACATTTTTGGTCCTCTCAAACCCCCTACAATTTTTGGTCCTACGGGCCGCATCATTCATCCCGTAACATCATCATACAAAATATAAAACACAATATGAAATGCAAAAGAAATACAAAATATGAAAGTTTTCAACAAAACATAAAGCAGGTTATTAAATTGACAAATATTCAACCTATCCAACTAGCTTCTAACTTCAATAAAGCCAGAAGGGAGGGGGCTCCTTGAACCACTATACTCACGAGACGAACTCACCACGAACTACAAAGACAAACTAAATTCTTGTGGCAAGACAATCCGTGGAGAGTGTTGAGAGGTAGCCCACTCCAAGCGATGCCTTGGTGGATTGTGGAAGGTGATTGGGGAAGAGGGAGGTGTTGTACATTTTTCCTCATGATGAGCCTCCAAGGTAGTGTTCCAAAGGACAAGGTAAAAACTCTCCAAGAAGATCTAAGGGCACGGGTGTCATGGAGGGGGCTGATGAATGGTGGTATGTAAAATGTCCATGTTTTGTGTAAAAACTTTAATGTTGTAGATGTTCTGGGACGTACCTCCAAACTAGTATTCCCTAGAGAGGAGACAAGGCAAATAGATCCCCTACCCAGCGGACCTAGGTGCACCGGCGTCTCAGCTTCATTGGGTGAGGTGTATGTGTGGGGGCAGATCTTGCTGTATGTAGTGTATGTGTGGGGACAGATCTTGCTGTATGTTGAGTATTTGTGGGGGCAGATCTTGCTGTATGTTGTGTATGTGGTTTTTATTGTTGTTGTAATGAGACTTTAACAGAACTAACCAAAGTGGTCTTACCTCTATGCTACTCTGGCTAATTGGATCATGATTCAATTTAATTAAGGTCCATTCTATTAAAACATAAGTAAATAAAAAATTAGTTTTTAGGCAAAGTTAGTAAGTACACCTGAAAACAATAGAAGTTAGTTATATCTGTCAAAATGTGTTGTTTCCTAAACATTTAAAGCATTGGAAATCTACAATTATTATCTACCAATCATGAAAAATCCAAAGCTAACAAATAACTTTCAAACAACAGTTGAAACTTACTGCATTTGTTAAGGAACATATTCCTTATAAAAAATATGAAAAAAATGTGAAGTTTTACACCTCAGTATATTATTATTATTCACTTCTATGACAACGATCGTAGAGATATGGGCGAATATGAGGGGTGAATGAGTGTAGATGAACGAGTGTAGTCGTTGTTACTATCTGAGTTCGACTTAGCTCGGAAAGGACTATTTATTAATAGCCAGGGCAACCATAGGACCTACAGCTTTATGTGGAATCCGAAATGTTACATATTTTTTAACATGGGTTATGGTAGCTCCAAATAAGTTAATTTTTAATTTTCAAATTTACTTTCAAGTTATAAGTGTTGTATAATGTTTACCTGCACACATTTCCAGCTTAAATTTATATATAACATGAAGGCCTGTCTTATAGTCTAAAAAATGAAAAAAATATTCAAGAAAATATGATTTATGGTAATCAAAATATAGCTATTTCCCCGAGGGTCTGCAAAATCCTTTAAAATAGCTTGGTCTTTCTGGATAGTCTGTTATATATTAGGTCAGTCTCCAAAGGGTTGAAGTAGCCTTAATTATTCTCTTATCAGAAAGTTACTCCTATCACTTATGCCATTTACTTGACATTCTTTAATCTACTACTATATTTGTAACAAACTCTTGATTTTTTAAAGGAGGGAAGAGATAAGAGTGCCTTGAAACCAAGCTGCTCTGGGGCGCCTTAAACTTAATTGTGTCACTGTAACTTATTTATAGAAATAACTAACCTTATTCCTTTTATAGAATAAATACAATTTCAACAGGCTAAATTCAGATAAAATCACTGTTTTGATTACTACACACTTTTATTTTGTATTAAATAAATCACAACACGAGATATAAATGTATTATTAAAAAATTATTTGTAACAACCAGACTAAACTTAACTTCCAAAGGATGGCCAAACAAGACAAAATCCTTGCAATATTAGTATGAGGGTTGTCCGTAAATTAAGGACTCCAATGCTTTTTCATATAGTAAAAATAATTTTAGTGTAAAACCAACTACGGATTCTTCCATTGTTCTTTTGGAGTCGTTCTTAAAGCTTTTTAATGCTCTTGTCATACCAATTTCCTCCCGATTTATGCAGGAAGGAATCGTCACTTGAGAATTTCATTCCCTCAAGTGTTGTTTTAAGTTGAGGAACAAAAATAGGAGTCAATGGGAGCCAAATCAGGGCTATATGGAGGATGGTCAATCATTTACTATCTAGCTTTGGCGATAATATTCATTGTGGTTCAGGTGACATGAGGGTGGGCATTGTCATGGTGCAAATGAATGCCTTTGTCTCCTATTGTTCTGTATAGCCCAACAAAATCTTGGTCACGGTAGTCTTTGAGATAACCTTTATCTGTTGAGCAATCTCTCACACAGTCATACATAAATCCGTAAGCAACACAGTTCCTAAACTTTCGTTATTATCTCATCCGAAACTGATGGACGGCCGCAGTCAGCCTCATGCAAACTCTCTATACCACTTACGCATATTTTTCATGTCTATAAACTTCTCTCCATACACATTGGTCAGCTGTTGATAGATTTTAAAAGTGGTTGACTCCTTAAATCACAGAAATCTAATCACAAACTGCAATTCACACTTGGCGGAAACGTTGATTATCCCTTCTATCGTTGATGGCTACTATGCCAAGACTGAGCGTCGCAGAGGGGTTTGGACTGGTGAAAATAGTAGTGGGAGAAGCCAGGATGGCACTTGTCACATTTTCCCTAGATTGCTATATCGCAACAGGAGCTCTTTAGAGACCTTAGTTATAGACAACCCTCATATCAATTAATGCAGCAGAATATATTACGTAGTAATATGGGGTTTCCTTAACAAACACAGTAAGTCTATTTGCTATTACCAATTTTCACAAAGGCTTATGAAAATGTATAGGGACAATCCTGCCAGGTTCATGTACCAACCCTTAGGCCATCGGTAATGCCGGTTGGCAGTAAGTCTCACTCGCTCAGCCTGTGACACCCCAGCCTTCGGCTCCGGTCTGTGGTATCATTAACATTAGTCTGTCAACTGTACTGTAGTGGTATAAAAATCATTGGATCGTTTAGAGCCAGTGGGGCGAAGCTAAGGTAATTTGTAATATTTCTGATATTTCACATCCTCCGTGGATCTTTAGCTTTAAAATCGATCTATTCAAGTCATCTTATCTTCTTCCCCTCCCCTCCCCACTCTAATATCGATTAGCTGCAAACTAGTTTCCTTCACTCAGTCGTTGTGAGGAATCAGCAAAATAAACCGTGCGGTCGTTTGTACACCACGCGCCCAGGTTTTGTGCGGAACTTTGTACTCCGTGCGCCCTTGTGTGTTTGAGTTTTTGGACTAGTTTTTAGTATTTTGTAAATATTTTAAGTGTACCGGTATATATTTTTATGTTTATAATAGTTTTAGTGCTTTGTACATACTTCTTTTGATTTTTCTGTAAATAATACTTTTCTAAATGGATGAACAAGAACGTTTGAGGTTATTACATATGTTGAATAGTGTTGAAAAGGAAGAAAGACAGGAGGAACGTATATCTTTAGTAAATCGGGATCAACTACGAAGGGAACTGTTTGCTGGAGTAGGCCCAAGTGGAAATGATACATGTTTTGAGGAAGAGGCAATTGAAAGGGTTGGAACGGATGAATCGGACGAAAATGTGGAGGAGAGTGACTAACTGCAGAAATTTTGTGTGGACAGATTTGCTTACAGATTTAAAAATACGGATTACCTATATTGACTAACATCATCATCACTTATGTGATTATACACTACATAGATAGAAAAAAGATTTTTTTCTATTGACATTTTGTGCAGATGTTCCATCTGTTGTTTTGTTTACCGTGTCTTGAAGAAAATTAATTTTTTTAATTTCAGACGAGTGACGAGGACCGTCTTTGAAACAGAACGTTGTGTTGAGATTTGAAATGTTTGAATAAAAAATATTGTGTTCTGAAAAAAACATAAATATCAAATCTAACATATCAAACATGTTTTGAGATATGTTTAGAAAAAAATCAATTGGTACCATTACCACCCTGATTTTTCTTACCTAACCTCTTTTTTTAGTCATAGTATAGAGTGCCATGTACTATGTTGAAGTTTTACCATTTTCTTCCATGGACCCTGAGCTTCAGACCTTAGGACATCTTTAAATTTATAAAATTTCAAAGAGCAGTCCAAATTTACTATTGAATGAAAAGGACATACTTACTAAAAACCTTTGATGGATTTTTTAAACTGTACAGATTAAGAAAACCAAATTTTGTATTGTAAATTTAACACCTTACAATACATAATTGCCCGTTTCATGAAAGTTACAAGTTACATATTCACCAGTAAATTTTTACAAACCTGTAAAAATATCAGTTACAGGTGTTTCACAAACACAAAGTTACTAGTCTAGTAGTAACCAGTAATAATTTATTGATTCACAAGTACAATTTCACCAATTCACTACTGTGACTTTTTATATTGTTCCAAGTTACAAGTCTACATTTGTTAAATGTAAACATATTTTTAACCTATACTACCTATACTAAAATATAGGTAAATAATTGTAGAAGAAGACTTGTTACAATGTTTTGATTCTTTTGTGCGTTGTTTATTTTACTCATTTTTACTCAAGTATTGTTAAAATACTTCATTACTTTGCTTTTTTACTTTTTGTGCAGATAAATCGTGTTGCAGTTCTAAACTATATGTATAAAAATATCAGTTGGTAGATTATTATGTGGAACAGCTCTTCATCTGATGAGGACAATCCTGCAAGACATTGAAGACATAAGAGTGTTTAGGCCGAGAACAAATGTTGATTTTGTAAGTGTTTATGAGTTTAATGAGAGGTTTCGAATGTCTTCCATTAATATGAAATCAGTCCTTGGATATATAGGATACAGACTTAGGCGTGCAACACGGAGAAATGAAGCTCTCTCTGAAAGAGTTATTTTGTGTGCAGCTCTCCACTGGTTAGGAAATGGAGGGCAGTACCATGGTATTGGCGATATGCATGGTATATCAAAAGCAAGTGTTTGTAGAGCATTGCATTCTGTTGTGGCAGCTGTAAATGAGAACTGCTCATGTAATTGACTGGCCAAATAATGTCGAAGACGTTGCAGTTAACTTTTTTCGATTAGCTCAAACGCCTCTGGTTGTAGGTTGTGTTAATGGAACATTGATCAAAATAGATTCACCAACAGAAAATGAGAACCAATATATGGATAGGCATGGTAATCACTCAATCGATGTTATCGCTGTCTGTGGACCTGACTGCAAATTTTACTATGTGAGTGAGACTTTTTGCAGAACACTTTTAAAATATCAGCAGTTGTCCGTATTGAAAATCTTGAGAAACAACACACAAATAGACAGTCTGAACACAAACGTATCCCTATTCAGTCACAATTCACACCCGCCCACCCATACACATACAGTGGTTGTTGGTTAAAATGAAGAATAATTACTAGTATGTAGTGTTAGTTTAATTTCTATGCACCTATTAAGATGTTCATCGCTTAACATATTGTAAACAAAAGTGAACGTCACACAGCTTATATTAAACGAACATTTTGACCCACCCACCCATACTCGTTCAGTGGTATTAACCCACCCGCCCACCCATACACATTCAGTGGTATTGACTCACCCGCCCACCCGTTCACGTAAAGTGGTATTGACCCACCACCCACCCATACACGTTCAGTGGTATTACCACTGTACGTGTATGGGTGGGTGGGTGGGTCAGTACCATTGTACGTGTATGGGTGGGCGGGTGGGTCAGTACCACTGTACGTGTATGGGTGGGCGGGTGGGTAGGTACCACTCTACTGCACGATGGCCTGGAAGTGATAACGACACCAGAGTTTATAGGAACAGTTCACTATATCGTCGTTTTGTAGATGGTTGGAGACCACTTCCTGATGTTATAATTCTAGCTGATTCTGGTTATCCACTAAAGGAATGGTTGATTCCCCCAACTGATTTGAATCTGGGTGACCGTGCTGTCAGACGTTTTAATAATGCAAAAAAGTCTACTCGAAGAGTTGGGAAAACTCATTTGGAATTTTAAAAGAGAAATTCCCTTGCCTTAATCATTTAAGAATATCTCCACTTTTTGCATGTGAAATAATAAAATGTTGTTTTACACTATGTAACATTGCTCGGACAGAAAACGATGCAGACAGAGTTCTACAGCTTCAAGATCCAGAAGACTGGGAAGAGGAGCTTGTCAGGGCTAATGCAAATCCTGCTGCTGAAAGAAGATTTCAAGCATTGATAGATCACTTTCGATGATTTACAGGACTAGATTGTTATTTTCCTCCATCCCAATGTTAATGTTACGTAAGCTTATAAATTTTAACAGATGGCGCCGTGCTTATGAATGAATATCCCTGTACTACCAATAATGTTAATAATGGAAAGTAAAAGAACATAAAATACAATTAATTATTAAAATAAGGAACTGCTGTTTTATGAATAATTTATCATTAACGTATTTTGAAATTAATTATTGTTGATGAACCACTATGTTTTAGAATTAAGAGCTAAATTTTTGTACACATTCTTATTTTAAATTTAAATTATTTTTATCACCTATTAATACGTAATTCAGTTAATAAATAAAAGTAGGCCTGTAACTTTACGTTTTATTACAGAAAATTGGTTGATTTTTTATAGTAGTTAATAGTTACTTACTCACCATTAAAGTTAATTTATCAAAAAGTATACAAATCTAAGTATTGCAGTATATCAGTTAGATAGGTTCTAAGCAAACAATGAAATGGTATTGAACAAATTAGTTAATATAACCATAATCACATTACAAATTGAAACAAATATTGAGCTCTTCAATTATTTTTTAAATATTAAAGAAACTTATACAAAATGGTCAAAATGTCCTTCATCAGTTGTAAAACCTTCTGTGAATTTAGATGGAGGTAATTCTTATTTTCTTTCCCTCTCCAATATATCTAATGTTTTAATATATTATTCTTTTTCCTAAATTTCTAATGTGAGCTTCAACTTTTTATAGGGTTCGGATAGGGTTATGTTGGGTATTGATAGTTTAAGTTTGGTCAGGTTATGTTAGGTTGATCTAAGTTAACCGCAAAATCCCAACTTAACCTATCAATATCCAACCTAGCCTTATCCTAACAAAAAAAAAAAACCTTACTGAAACCGGAAACATTTCCGAAAACAAATATTTCTCCGTTTTCCTCATTTTCGTAGTTTGTCTGGCTTTTCTGCTGAAAACCGCGTCATATTCTTTTTTCTTAGCTATGGATATAAAAAAAAAAAAAAACTTAAGCCCAAAAATCTGCTGTTTTATATAATTACCCCAAGTTTTTTCAAAATATATTATACATTCTTTATTTCACCAATTCATGCTTAAATAAATAGGAAGAAAATGTATTTACCACAGTGTACTTCTTCAAGTTTTGCCAGTATGTGTCTCTTGTGTAGACATAATCTTTGTTGGCTGGGACCAAGCCTAAAGCTAAGCTTTCTCGTGTACAACTTTCCATTCTTTTACTTTGTCTTCTTTAGTTAACTTGTTTGAAAATGATCCAAATAGAACTTCTTTTCGGACTAGCAATTCTTTTATAAAAGAAATTTTCCCTTCTTTTTTAACGACATAATAATTAATTATTATTATTAACACGATAATTGTAAAGTAGAACTTCAAAATCTAAAGTAAATGTAAATATTAAAATAAACTTACTTTATTTTATCAACTTACTTACAAGTGATCAGCTGACTTGTAACAATTAGTCACAACTGTGACTTTTTATTATAAAAGTAACAAGTGTTTTCAAGAAACACCTGTTCTTGAGAAATTGTAACTACAACTACCTGTACTAGTGCAATAGTGAATATGTAACTTGTAATTTTCGTGAAACAGGCCCAAGCTGTCAATATTTTACATACAGTTGTTTATTTATATTTATGTTTTTTAACCTAATTTTGTTCTTAAAGATGGCTTCTTTGAAGTTGATAAGAGCATCGTAAAAATACAATACATGAAAAGTGTCAAAGGTAATATAGTATAATAATATTTTTATTCCAATAGTTTTTAAAGTATACTGGAATGTGTAAAATAAAGTGGAATACACAGTAAACCTTTAAGCTTACCATGTCACACAAGGTAACCTCAGGAACTCCAGGACCAGCACAGCTGAGAGCATAGAAACTGGCATCGAGACTGACCATCGCTCCGGCATATGAACAGTTAGCACCGTCCGCTGAGTGGTGGTGACAAGATAGGCAAGTAAGAGTATGTGGGGGGTGTGCAACAACTTTGTAAGTATGGAGCTGTTCTGGTGCACCCGGAACAGTTGCAAGGAAGAACCTAGAATAAAGTGTATGTGAAGATTTTAGTCAATTACTATCTTCCTGTCTAAAATCTATATAGTTGTCATTTATATAACTTAAAGAGTTTATGTAATTGATTGTCATAACAAAAAAGCTATATTTTCACCATAAAAAATAAGTTGTATGTATATTACCTCTGTTTGTATTTTTTTTTTTTTGTATAACATACAATGTTAAGCATTAAACATTTTATATTTTCTCATTTCACGCCTGCATGATGGCTAAGTAGCTAAGTCTTCGGATTACAGAGAGCAAGGTCCCAGTTTCGAATCCCCAACTGAGGGAAAGGTTGATAGATGATAAACTGATGAATAAAGTTCACACACAGGCCTGCAGGTCCATGTAAACTGGCGAGTAGTTTTCCATTTTTAAAAACTTGATTTTTTAATATTAAATAGTTATGGACATTTCTATATTCCAATTAAATATAGAATAAACAGACACACCAAAGTAATGCAATTGCTGTGCCTGTGCTGAAATCTAATGATGAATGGTTTCAAATAAGCTCTCGAATGTCTGTACCTTTTATTTTAGTAATAAAATAACCAATACTTATCTCATTTACGAACATAATAGATCACTAGTAATATTAGTATATAGTTAAGTATAGTATAGTAGTATATAGTATATATAGTAATATAGATCACTAATAATATTAGTCAGGCAGCAGAAATATATTAGTTGGAATTTATCAGTTATTTGACTAAAATCGCTGACTAATGGAAAACCAACAAATTGGCCACTTCATAAAACTACATCTCACTATAAAAAAAAACTGTGTCTTTGTAACATTGGCCCTTTACTTTAAGCAGAACTTGTATAGATGATGTATACAACTTTTGTTCTTATATTTTAGGGCAATCAAAACCATGTAAAATCTTTATAACCTTTGTCATTTTTAATCATGGAAATGTCCTCATAATCCTATTCAAAAATTAAAGTGCTAGACTAAAACTAAAATCAGTGACTAATAAATAAACTGTTACTGTATAATTTACCCATTTTATGTCTTTACATAAAGAAACGTATGCTGCTTTCTGCCAAATAAGGGACTACTATTTATATTCAAAAAACTGTTTGTTCCTTACACTTCATCAGTGTCCAAGTTCCAGCCTGCTATTTCAGTCACAGAGTAAGTTCCGTTGGTAACCGCTACGAGCTGGGCTGAAGAATCACTAAGATTCAGCATTGATACGTGAGGGTACGAGTCACCGTTACTCTGTGGCTGCCACCAGATGAAGGTCATACGGTTCCCTGCTCTATCAAATCTGGGAGACTCTATCTGCAGCCATCCGTTAGGTTCTACATGGTGGAATACCTAAAAAATAATAACTATCTGTATAATATCTTATTTATTACAAGAAACAAGAATATATTACACAATACAGTAAAACCTTACTAGCTAGACACTTGATAACTCATCAGTCTGGGTAATTATTAACGATTTTACTTTACCTTTGATGTTAGCCTAAAATCGTCATGCAATACATTTTGGAGTCACTGTCACTCCATCTTCAGGCTTGATCCTCTTGCGAGTTGTCAACCACAATACATTAAATCACGTCACAAACACAATACATTAAATCACGGTTTTTAGTGCATTCGTCATATCAGGTACCCCATTGACGATTCGCAAGAGGGATCAACCCTGAATATGGAGTATACATGATTCCAAAACACATCGCATGACAATTTTAAGATATCAACGAAGGTGAAATAAAATTATTAATAATATAAGATAGATATTCAGTAGTAGGCAAAGTGAATACTGAATAACGCGACAGTCAGCGGCTGACGGGGTGCAATTCTAGCTGACTTTAGGTTTTATGTATTTCGACTTGAAGGAATACACAAAGTTTTAGACTGTGTGTTAAATACAGTGAAGGAGCATTTATTATTTGCAGCAACAAGAATAGTATATATATGATGTCTTTTTCCTCCATCGACTCTTGTTTCAAAGCAGCAAGGTGCCGAATCAAGAAACAAAAATCTTCAATTAATTTTTCAGCAAATTTAGTTGTACTGCAATTGTTGGCTATTAAAGATTTCTTTGCATATAAAAAAATTATACACATGTAAGTAATGAATTTATGTTCTAACTCAAGTCTATTGTGTTTTCATTTGCCAAAACCAATTTAAAATTTCAATGTTCTGGATAACTGTAAGACCTACAACTCGACATCATCTGGGTTCATAAACCAACTTGTTATCGCCACATACAAAATCGCCTCAATTTCGGGCATGGCCAGATTAGGAACATTCAACATCGTGCGAGTTATAGGCGATGCAAGTCTGGGCTAAAAATATACTACTGTTAATTTATTTTTTTCACTTTCTTTGCACATAGTATATTTTTAAGTAACTGATGTGCACGTTATTTGCAACGAGCTTTGCTCTACAAAGAACTATTTTCACATCATGTTATACTGGTGTGGTGGCTCAGTGAGTGTGACTAGACTGCGGAGGTCCAAGGTTTGAATACCCAACTGAGCTGATGGTCGATTGTTCACTTGTTGAATGAAAGCCATGCACAGGCCTGCAGACCCATTTAAACTGGTAAGTGGAGTTAAAAACAAAGTATTTCTTTTCTGTAAAATACCTGTGAAATAAACTATGATTTGATATTATTGCAAAAATTGTTCATGACATAATTGCCATTTATTGAAAAGTTCAAATTAACATATAACGTTAAGTTTTATATAATGATAAAAATGATAAAAATATAATGATAAAAATGATAAAAGTCAGCTCTGAGATATTAAACAGTGATTTTTCCAAGGTTGATCTAAGAAATTAGAAAAAGTGTTCTATCATGAGTATAATTTTTTAACAAAATAAATTTTATACCTTAAGACCAATCGCTTATGAATTTTACAACTCATATTTATTTTACCATCAATAAGTATATTAGTAGAGGCAGGATATCAGCTAACTTACCTAAGACAACAAGTCCACCAACATCTCACAGTAGTAAACAAACACAGGAACAACACTTTATTTACAAATTTCTAGCATCACTGACACTTTCCTCATGGCCATTGGCACTGACAATTTGTAAATAAGTGTTGTTCCTGTACTTGTTTATCACTTTAAAATGTTAGTGGAATTTTCTATTTAGGTGAGTGTGCTGATATCCTACTTCTCCTCGAAACCCACCACTACGTACTGCTTCCTAGTTGAGCAGTTCAAATTTTTTGCCCAATACTAGCTGGGCCATAGCGTGGAACAGTTTTGATGAACGCAATTAGTTCCTTATTAATGCTCCATCAAGGAATGAACCTCCCTCGGAGGGAATGGACACTTTTGAATCGGTTCCGAACTAGCATGGGTAGATGTAACTACTGGAAGTATAAATGGGGATTGACAATAGATCAGTCATGTGATTGTAGAGAGTATCCAAACAATGGATCACATAATTACAGAGTGTCCCCCTGCGTTCTTTCATGGAGGGATTAGCTAGTAAAAACAGAATAAATGGGGCAGGTCATAAATGGCTCGATGGATTGGATTTAGCTTTGTGACAGCAGATCACTTTTATTTTATATTATCTATTGCATGACTTTTGAATCTTAATCCCACTTTTAATCTTAATATATCATAGCTTAAAGATAAAAAAATTACTCAATGGTAGCTGACAAAAACCATATGATACATATATTTCCCCTAATATACTAATTTCTGGCCTAATGCCCTTTCACCTAACCTAAAAGTATTTAATAAATAACTGTATTCCGTAATAGGAACTGAAGGAGTAACCATATGGGATGGAATAAGGAATGAAGTACACAGAAAGAGCTACACAACCTATAAAAAAAAAAAAAAACCAAAAAACAAACGATTTTAGAAGTATTTTTCGTTAATTTATAATATTTTGAACATATATTAGATAAGAAACTGACATCAATACAATCAAAGTTACCTGAGATTTTATTTTTAAATATCTCTTAAGAACTACTTACCGTCCTGCAAGGAGTATTTACATATGCAGAGCACAGCTGTATCACCAGAATGTTCTGGTAGCGGTTCATCCAAACAACGACAAACTGAGTGTCATTCACCCAGGCCAAAACACTAGCGATGGGCTCCCTGCACACAACACTCACAATTACATTGACATTTTTTTTTTATATCAGCTTTCTGAATTTATTTCTCTATAGTAAAGCTAAACGATAAGTAATGTGAAATTAGGGCAAATGAGTTTTATTCAGTAGCATAACAATCACTCTCACACATACCACAATTAAACTTGTATGTAAGATGATTGGGCAGAAGCACAATGACTGCAGGAGAGGCTTGAAAATCATCTTTCGTAATGATCGCACCGAAAGAACAGAACACAATGGTTCCTAGCACCACAACGAGGAATGGGTGTTTCATCTGCATTGTAGGTGTTCGACACTTTTGTGATTGAGTTAAAAAGTGACTGCAGAGAGATAAAAATTAAGGACTATGTACATCAAGTTACATGGTGCTGTGTCACACAATGAGCATGTATGAAATGCTTATATTGTATTACCAGCAATGTATGAAATTTACCTTCTGAGGCTTTTACACTTCTATTGCACTATTTCTAGAAGTGTAAAAGGAAGTTCTTTATTTCAATAACAGCACAAAACAAATGAAATGAATTAATGCAAAATTTTATTAATTTCGAGCATAGAAAAAATAAAAATAGTGCATAATACTGTTCATATAATGCTGAAACAATATCATTATACACTAAATTTAAAAAAATATAAACATGACCTGAATAAAACCATCAATTAACATGTCCCGTGCGGGCTACATTGATCAATGTAGTGCTGCTATGGCGCGCCTAGCCATAGCACCACAGCCCGCCCTTGACATGTTTTTATTCAGGGTGAGGCTAACCATTGCCCTGGAATGTTGTGTTGCTCCTTGCTTGTTCTGGCAGTCTTGGAGTACTTTTTGGTGTATTTCGTTTTCAGATACCAATATATTTGTGTGATGGGTGCCTTTACTATGTGATAGTGTTTCGTACTCAGCCTGGGGGGTGCGCTATTATGTTCTCTTTCAGCATTGAACGTGTTAAGGCATAAAACAAAGGAATGATATATCAAAGTAGGTGCTAAAGCTAAGAAAATAAGCCTTCATGGGCATGGCACCTGTGCATAAGCTCGAATTATATAAGTCAACCAAATACAAAAATATGTATTATAATCATAGAAGTACAAGTTTAAATTTATATAAAAGCAATAAAAACTGAAAATAAAAATTAAGAAATACAAATAAAAATGTAAAAAAGGGGAAACAATTAACAAGAGAAGTAAAAACAGAAATGGGTAGAACTCGAGTGTTGGAAAATTGACTTGACAAACATTTGTTAAATTGAATTGGAAGTGATACAAATACTTAACATGAATCAGGGGTGTGCAAAGTGGCATTGATCTCCTATATGATGTGACCAATTGATAATCTCATTATTATAGAAAACTCTAATGGTGTCTGTGTGTGTGTGTGTTTTACTCAATCACGCAAAAACTACTGAACCCATTCATCTGAAATTTTGCATGAACATTCTTAGGGTCTCTGGTTAACACTTAGGCCTATCTTTATTTTGAAATTCCACCAGGAAACCACCTCAGGGGTTTTAAGAAGTATCAATGCAACACTTGTCAATTCCAATTTGACAATTAATTGTTTATAATAGTTTAATTAATCAGCTGTTGGAATAAATAAACAACTTACACAATTCTGAAGTAAATACCGGACAAACCTAACCACAACCACGGTAACTAGAAAAGATGGTAGATATCATGACAAGGCTGCGCATTAGACTGTGACGTCACATGGACGAAATCACCTGGTTCGATTATTCGATAGAGCACTCGTAACTAAATCTACCAATCGCATTGTTTAGTAGGAAAGCTATTTACCACTTATCAGCTGGAATTGTAAACTACGGGAATTAGAACAGTATTTTTGTGTTTGTTAGTGCCATTTCGCCCATGTGCCGTCATAGAAGATGCACGTAATACCAACCATCTTCTTTTCTACAGGTACCGGGACCACAAGGCACTTTTGCATTATACAGAAGCCAGTAGTTACATGTTTTGTATTACTGAATGCAATAAGCACAATATAAATAAACGCAAACCTGTACGAAGGATGGGTACTGTGCTAGTAATACAATAAAACAAAGTAGTAATATAATATTACAAAAATGTAATATTTTTTTATTATATTCTATTTTATTATAACTTTAAATTTAATTTTTCAGTGAAAAATTCATATTATAAGTGATGGCTTTTGGCAAAAAATATTATCTTTACCCATATAAGTACAATCAATTAATGTTTGATTTTGTATTATAGAGACCTTAATTTATGATTTTGTATAAAAAGGTTAATTACAAAATGTACTGGGGCCTGATTAATTTTTTTGCTGGAGGCCCACTTGAAAATGATATGCCATCAAGTTACTGCTGATTGGTAAAGGCCACATGAGAAAAAGATCATGTCTTTTAAGTGTCTTAACAAAAATTAAGGCCAAAAATGTTTTAAAAGTATAAGGTTTGTCCGTAAATTAAGGTCTCCAATGCTTTTCACATAGAAAACCACATTTTATTGCAAAACCAATAACAGATTAGGAAATATTGGATATTTTTCAATTTTGTTACCACCATGACAAATGCACTTATGAAGTCTCTTAGAAAGTTTTTCATAACTGCGTCATACCACCCTTCCGCTGACTGGTGCATATGTAGTGATCGACAGCTTCTTACACCTCTTCGACATTTACGATTTCCATTCTCTTCAAGTGTTGTTTCAAGTTGGGGAGCAATTAGAAGCCGCTAAAGGCTAAATCAGGGCTGTGTGGAGACTGGTCAATGATTCAACACTAGAATTTGGCTATGAGATCTGTTGCAGTTTGGTTGTCATGAGGAATGGCGTTTTCATGGAGCGAACGAATATCGATTCGTTCAACAAAATCAACAACAAATCTTGTCCTCAGTGGTCTTTCATATGTCCTCTATCTATTCGAAAATATCTCATATCATACATATCTACCGTTACTGTATTGTTCGAAACTGATGGAAGGCTGCAGATGGCCTCGTTGTGCACGTTATCTCAGCTTTTTGAAAACTCCCTACACCATTTACGCATACATTTTTTAAGTTCATACGCTTCTTACCATACACATGAAACAACTGGTGATGGATTTCAAAAGCTCTTGACCCTTAATCCACAGAAATCTAATCAGAGACTAATTCACACTTGGTGAGAGCGTTGATTTTCCCTTCCATCATTAACGGCTGCCAATCCAAGACCAAGCGTTGTGGAGAGTGAGGTACTGGAACCAAATAGTGGTAGGGGAAGCAAGGGACATGATGCTGTTGTTACTGTTATGAAAGACCGCTCTGTCTCAATAGGAGCTCATTGGAGACCTTAATTTACGGATAACCCTCGTAAGTTTATTTATAATTGACATAAACGTAAAGACTTTGTTTATGCATTGTTAGTTGTCAAAATTTTAATTAATTTACCAGATAATTATTATGAAAAATTATTAAATGTATACTTTAGTTCATATGATAATGCTACTAATGTTATAAAAAAGTAATCTTTGTAACTGAATACCCTTTAATGATGTTTTAATGAATTGCTAACTTCATCAGAGTTCAGTCATTATAAGAATCATTGTATTTACTTTATATATGTGGCGTAAGAGCAGAAAATAGTTAGTAATTTACTGAGAAATGATTAAAGGATACTCAGTTACAAGTATTAGTTCTTTAAGAGAATTATTATATTAATGTTTTAGTTAGAATCTATGTAGATTCAGAGGTTACTGCACGTTTATTTGATTATAAAGCAACAGAATAAAATTAAATAATTTATTGTTAGTGCAGAAATAAAATAAAAATTTGATAAATAAAACTTTGAGATTTGTTTAATTTATGAAAAAGTTTTAAAAAATACCTTAGAGATAAACAACGATGTTGAGATGATGACTACTAACTTGTTATCAAGGAGTTCCTTTGGAGGAGGATATGTATGTTCTTGAGGCGGCTGTCCAGGCGTAACACTGCTGACATTTATAACATGGACAGAGATTGTTGGGTTGGGTGTCCCAACCTGCAATCATTTATTCATAAAGATAAATGAACTAATGATAAATAACGGTGGTTTTGTACCTACAAGTTTCTTTGTGGACTACTATTAAATCTACTAAGGAAAAATAAGCATTACGTACTAACCAACCAAGGAAATATTGAACAGTAATGTTCCATTAATCAATGAAGATGATTGGAGTAAATAAATGCATTGTTATTAGCACATACATACGATTTATTGTAAATATCAAATAACAACAAAAATGATACAACTTCACAATAAATAGACTAATTCAATAAAACTCAATTCTTGCAACTAATGTAGATTAAAAACGTGTCATCCGTCTCAGTTCTGCGATTTACGTTTATCCTATTTTGAACATGAACTTAAAATAGTACACAGGATTCACGTTCAAACATGTTCATGCAACTGCATCGTTTTATGATTTAAACATTTTACTAAATTTAGCAGATTTTAACATCAATTCAAATATTTATTCCCTGGCAGTGCTGTTATGGGAAAAGGAAATTTATTAATAGGCTCATTGCATATGAAAATAATTGTTTTCAAAAAAGATAACGTATTTACTTTCAGTCAATAACCATAAGTAAATTTGTATGTAAATGCAATTTGTACATTTGAAATAAATAGTTTCTGTATATGAGACTGCACTTAAAATATAATATTCATACAACTGTAAAGATATTAAATGTATGAACAGTAACTTACAGAATATGTAATGGTTATCTGCAGGAGTTATTGGTTGATATGTAATATTTGATATTACATATATGTAATGGTTGATGTGCCAACCAGCCTCGAGTACGATTCGCCGTGCAACGATAATTAACGTTCTGCTATCATTCACTGCAAATCTTTATTACTTAAAAAAGACTTAATTAACTGAAATAAATTTATTATTATCGTAGAGTAAACAAATACTTTTTATTTAAGTTCATTGTTTGAAGCTTTGATGAGAAGTTTGTATCCCAATGACATGTGAGATTGATGTTAAATATTAAAATATATAGCAATAAAACTTTTTATAATACTACAACAGTATATTTTATCTATACTTTTTAATTTTTTTAATAATTTGCCTTGGTGAGGTATGTTTTGAGACATTTCTTGTCTACATTCAGCAGCACACTGCAGCGTTTGCAAATAAACCAGGTTTTACTTCGGGTGAATTTTGAACTATAAACTTTGAACTTTTTAGGTTTTTCAATTTTCAGAAGGAAATGAGCTCATACTTAATCGGCATTCATAAAGGATCTTGACCAGGTGAGGGTCTGTTTGGAAGTTGAGAACATAAAAGTAACTTTTCTGCTAGATTTATTAAAGAATCTGTATAATATATTTTTATTTTGATGTTGGGGGGGCCTTACTTAGTTGAAAACTGTGAATGAATTGAAAGATGGCCAGACTAAGTCAAACACAGTATACACTATTATGAGCGTTATATAACAAATGTTTAAACTACTACTGAGTGACTGCATCTCAGCAGTAAACACTTTATAGTGATCTTTTCAGTAAGAATTAAAAGCAATTTGTGTTAAACAAAGACCTACATTGCAATGTATGTGCATTTTGGCTCCAGTCCCATGTCCCTGATGACGCAATTCTGCTTTTTTTTGCCTACAATGGTTTAATGTTGGCATAAGTAGTGTAGTGCTACACCCCAGTTACTTGCGGAGATAGTGTTGTGGAGATTGTAGGCGATATTTTCTATGCTCCGTCCTCTTGTAACAGACGTGGCATCTGATAAATAGTTGCCATCGACCTGGACACTACTAGAGAAGTCTGGGGGGTCTGTGTTAAGTAGCAATCAGTGTCCAGGTGTTGTATAGCAAAGAAAACTGACTATCCCTGATAAAAATTACGCCCATATCTCTACGATTAGTAGAAAATAGTAATAATAAGTAGAAAATCAGACCAATGTAACAACAAACCCCTTATTTATTGATCAATTTTAACGATTGAGGTGTCAACAATTTTGTCCCTTCTCTTAGTTGTGCATTAAGGTCTTCATTTTTCAATATTTTTACCCTGAAGGGCACAGGAAGCCCTCAAAGTACGCTTTTCAGCCATAAGAGAGATTTAAATTAGTCAAACAGCTGTTTAAATGTAAATAATGACATTTGTAAAATTTCAAAATCTGTTTGTATGTAAATAATGATGTTTGTCACATTGAGAAGGTTATAGATCTTTCTTATTATCAAAGATAGTAAGTTTAATTGATTCAGTGGAAGTTTTGTTTGATATCTCCTTAACATACAAAAAACCAACGCATGTTTGACTTTGTCTCTGTCTCTGTGTACTTTATATAATACTACTTCATTCATTCGATCGTCATGAGTCTTTGGAAAGTTATTTATTTTTCCCTGAGAAGGTTTTGAAAAATGGTTTTATTTGCATCCGACTGAAGGGCTCATTTTAAAACCACTAATGTTTGTAGTCAAAAGTCACATGCTAAAGCTAAAGACTGAGGTATCACGAGTGCAGCGAGTGTGCAGGGGTGTCTCCTAGTATAAGCATAATACATTATATTGAGAATTTGATAAATAGTTAAGATATCCAATTTATTGTTTTGAAAATGTAGAATTGTTTTACCTTAGGGTAGTGTATCTGATCGTAGCGAGTATACTGCCACTGCTTGGTGTTAGGAGGTCCATATAACGGAATGGTTTGAATCAGCACTTCAGAATCATTAAACTTGAAATAGGCAAGATAAGTGCCTTTTTTGGAAAACCACATTGCCTTGTTGGACGAGAGAATTTCCTCTGAAAAAAAGAGTCAATAACAATAATTGAGTACTATCTTTTGTTATATGTTGAACATTTTTTTAACAAATAAGACGATTATAAAGGGTTGTCTGTGAGGAACATAAAAGTCTGGGTATTTCCTATTGACTATATACACTTACGAGCTGCCAGACCTTTCTAATTTGGCATAAACAATATGAGGACACTTGGGAAGAAACGTTTAGGTTGCACACAAGTAGAGTACCGTACTAACTATTATTAAAATTTTGTATAACTTTTAACAATATATTTATTATCCTACTGATAATATATTGTTGCTACTTTTGCTTAGTCACTTTTGTTAGTTTTTTTGTTTTGTTTAGTTTGGTATTAAATATTTTATTGTTATTTACTGTTATTTATTGTCTATTTACTATTGTTTATTACTTGTTATTTTTATTGAGTTCAAAAATTAAAACCATTTCTAAAATAATGTGTCATATTCTTAATACATTTTAAGGCCTTTCTTAGTGTCATTGTCTATTTATTAATGTTATGCTGCTATTTTCCTCTTGCAGTTACTGTTAAATGTTTATTTATTTGCAATATTATTATTGAAAGTTTTTATAACTCTACAATATGTTCAAAAGGTACACATTGATGGCATTTAAAACACATTTATATTTGGCTGGTTTCTGGTTTTTGCTCGATTGCACTTTACTTTAAATTGTATATATTTTGCTTTTAACCCTAGATGGGTATTGCATATGAGTATTAAGCTAAGGGTATCGATATGTAAATTTTACACAGTCAATAAACTTTGCGTTATTGATTGATAGATTGATAACGGTTTAATAAACAATCACCAATACACGAAAAAAACATTTGAAGATTAATTGTTAAAACATTTTCTTAGCTTATATTACAAATGTCAGTGACTACTAAGTCCCAAGAACCTATTGAAGAGTATTTTTTTGCTTCTAGGTATTCTACGTAAATGTTACGTAATTTTTTCTCTAAGTCTTGAAATTTAATAAAAATGACACAACATTGATACATTACACTACAGGAAGGGGGAACTGAAGCACTGCTGTTTGGAGAAATATCTGCCATTATAAACAACTAATTTAGAGCAAAAATGTACCTAACGACATGTCAAAGTTACGTACAATACCTATCTACAGTTAATGCCACTTTATAGTTGGCATACGTTAAAAAGAGGTATTTAGATGAATCATTTAATTTCATTATACTGAATTTGTGTAAATGGGAATGTGAATCAGCAACACAATGAACTGTGTATGGATTAAAAAGGCATTAATAAAAAATACTTGGATATATTAGCGTAAGCTATTTATCTATAATTGAATTTTCCTGCTCATTAAACTGTAAGTTAAGTGAACATGACAGTATATAAAACTAAATAAAGTGGATACACGGCTAACTAGGCCTATTTCTTCCTTTCTGAGCTGAATTTCATCTTTAATTCAGCTTTCATAAATTAACACCACATTGATAAGAGAGACTTATTTAGTAACCAAAAAAGTCTACATTTAGCTATTTTATATTTAGCTCTTCAGAGCTGTTTGACTAAATATTATGTCATGGCCTATTAACAACATGAAAATTCCAAGACATCTTTGGTGTTGAATTGAACGAGTGGTCAAGGTATTTTTATTTAAGAAAATTTTTTTAAATTTATTTCAACGCTAGTGGTACTTTATATTAACTTTTCAAACGTTGTAATGGGACAACGGTCCAAACTCATCAAGCTAAATTTAGTTGGACCTCCCAGGATTTGAATCTGCAACCTCCTGCATTGAAGTCAGGAGTGCTAACCGTTAGGCTAGCAAGAGGCCTAAGTATTGTAATTGGTATTGTACTGTGGCCAGGTACAACGCTAACGATAGTCAGTTTGAATTAGAGATGGCCAAAAGTAACCGCATCAGTTTCTTTGCATCAATTGATACAATTTAACTGATGTGAAAATTAACTGATGCGCAAGACCACCTGATGCAACACAAAATGGATATTCCATACATCCTGCTCGCCTGTTCTGCTTCTATTTTTATCAGACCGCTTGATTTCCTGTTGAAACATGAAAACCGACGCAAGTCTTAAATAAATCAGTTTGTATTTGTCATTCAGTGAAAACTCAAGACCACTTGATAATTCGTTTGGACTTTTGCGGTTAGTTTCAACATAACTGAATGCCTGACTTCCTGTAACTTAATTTAAACTGATATGCACTGGCAAATTGAACTGTTACATCAGTTAAGCAAAAGTAGCAGATTGGCACATCCTTAGTTTGATCCTTTGATTCCTTAGTTTGGCTGCAGCTGATAGTTTTTTCCGTGCAAATTATTAACTAATTGTGCAAATTATTAATTAATTAATAAGGTTTTTATTTCAAGCGAACTTCAAAGTACAGACTCTGTTTTACAAGTTAACTCAAGTCAAACAACTTAACAATAATATACAGGGTGTCCCGGAACTCTCTGGAACTTTTCAGCAAAAATAGTTCCTTAGGTCAAGACAAACATATTTCATAATATAAACATGGGTCTACAGTGACTGTCTAGTTTACTGTCTGTCTGTCTATACGTGTTTTTTTACAAATTATTTTATAGCTCAAGAATTATCTCAGATAGAAACTTCAAATTTAGTGTACATGTGTAGTTTAACAGTTAAAACAAGGGAGTAAAATATCATTGCTGTAAATAGATTGATTTCAAAATGGCGGCCTTTTAAATTCTTTAATGTAAATTTCACTAAAACCGATATAGCTATAGAAAAAGTTAAGTAAAAATTATAAAATTAAGAGTCAAATCAAACAACACCTTATTTACTGAAATCGAATAATAAATAACAAAGGTGTGACAATTTTTGCAAATCAATGTAATTTACATAATACAACAATGCATACCTAAAACATAGTTTAACTGAGGTGCTGCGCATCATTAATGAACTGTTTTATATCCACTTCATGTTAACAATGAGTCAGTTGTTTATTATTAATAAATTATTTATAAAATAGAATGGCAAATATTTCCAAAAACCGAATTTATAAAAGTTGCTAAAAATGATGACTGAAAACAAGATTGATTGCACAGTCTCCAACATTGTACTACAGATCGATGAACTCAAAAGTATTTACATTCTCCTGAATTCTTGCTGCAGCTTCTACAATTCTTCCAACCAAGTATATTTCACTCTCTACTGTTGTGCCGTGTACCAGTTCTTTCAAGTGCCCCCACAGAATAAAGTCAAATGGCTTGAGATCAGGGGATCTGGCAGGCCAATGTACAGGTCCACCACGTCCCAACCACCTCTGTTCAAATGTAGGCCTAACATTTAAGTAGTCTCTGACGCCCATACCAAAATGAACTGGAGCTCCATCATGTTGAGACCACATATCATGTCTGATTATGAAGTGGCACATCTGCTAATCATTCATGGAAGATGTGTGTGGGAAAAACAAGGTACTTGAAATCTCTTAGGTAAAATGTAGGGTCCTATTAAAAGATATTCAAGCTTGTTTTGGATTGCCATTAGCCACGACATAAAAGTTCTAATTTCACATGCAGTTCACAGTTTCCTCACTTGTATCGTTATTCATGTTTTTAATCAATATACTTGGCTGTTTAATAAAATGAAAAATAAATAAATAAAAAAAACAATACTACTGTATTAAAACAAATTTTTGACACCTAACAGCTAATGCTTACTTCCCTTTATATCAATCAACAATGTGTTACAAATAAACAGCTGATTCATAGTTCAAATTAAATAGTTCATAAATCACCAACTCATTGTTAAGATGAAGTGAATCTACAAGTAAAACAGCTGACTAATGATGCACAGCGCCTCATATTTGCAGTTAAACTATGTTTTAGGTATGCATTGTTGGATTATGGAAATTACATTGATTTACAAAAATTGTCACACCTTTGTTATTTATTATTTGATTTCAGTAAATATGGTGTTGTTTGATTTGTCTCATAATTTTTCAATGTTTACTTAGTTTTAACTTTTTTATAGCTATAACGGTTTTCATGAAATTTGACATTAAAGAATTTAAAAGGCCGCCATTTTGAAATCAATCTATTTACAGCAATGATATTTTACTCCCTTGTTTTACTGTTAAACTATACATGCATACTAAATTTGAAGTTTCTATCTTAAATAATTCTTGAGTTATAAAATAATTAGTAAGAAATACATTCAGACATGACAGTAAACTAGTCACCGTAGACCCATGTTTATATTATGAAATATGTTTGTCTTGATCTAAGGAACAATTTTTGCTGAAAAGTTCCAGAGAGTTCTGGGACACCCTGTATATATATAATATATATATATATATAATATATATATATTTTATATATATAATATATATTATATATATATATATATATATATATATATATATATATATATATATATATATATATATATATATAATATTATATTATTATAGTAGTAAAATGTTTTATGGCTCTAACATTTATTTAATGTTAGAATATCCTTTAATTTAGAAAATCCTTTACTTTTGTTTTGAAACTGGGAAAACTATTACTTTTCAAGTCAAATGGCAGAGAGTTGTACATTTGTTGTCTAAAGTACGAGTGGTTAATTAATTATTAACTAACTAATTTTAAAAAATTAATCGAATTAATAGTAGCACTGGTCTGTGGTATAGTGGTGGAGGGCCCATCCTAAATAAACGGTGTCTAGCATATAGGGTGGAAGTCGACAAGATTAATGCTTCTATGATAGTTGCACAAAACAATTCGTATTTTGCAAATTTTTACTAATAATAAGAGGAGGAGGAGGAGGAGGACACGATTGTCTTTTTTTAATTATTTAGACTTTATACAAGTGTAAAACGTTAAAGGACATTTAAATAACTCAACAAATATACATGGATATTATAATAACTGGACATTCAAAAAAAGTATGCAACAAAATTGAAATTATACAAAACAAATTGGATATATCAAGTAATTCCCACCCTGAATGGTTAAAAGTTGTCTTACCAAGAATTAAGCAATGATATAATAATTTTTAATTAAGGAAAACAAAAATTAATAGCGCTTAAAATGGCGTTTTAAATACGTTACCTTCGTAGACCCAATCTGGAACTCCATTGTACAATCTGCCATTGACACCATCATATGTTAGCTGGACATCAGATGTCTCACTCTCTGGGTTGGCTCTGTAGTAAATATTGTTCTTATCAACATACGCAATTGCATTTGTCTCTGGAGCCATCACTGCCAGTTGAAGGTTCTTCATGGTGATGTATGTGCTCTTCCTGATATAAAACAAAGTTTTATCAACCAAACATACCTTGTTACATTTTGTAGTTAACAGACACTGCGAGAAAGATATAAATAAGAAAATAAATAGCAAAAACCAAAGGCTTGTTGGTTTCCCAAGCTACACCAGAATGAGGAACTTCACTACGACTTCATAATCTCTTTGGTTAGTAAAATAGAATGATCACAGTTATAAGTTGCCGGTGTGGTGGCTCAGTGGCTAAGGCTTCGAACTGCGGAGGGCAAGGGCCAAGGTTCAAATCCCCACTGAGCCAGCGGCCGGTACTTCACTCGTTAAATAAAGTTCATGACGCACAGGCCTATCGTCCCATGTGAACTGACGAGTGAAGTTTAAAAAATAAAGTTCAATTATGATTAAGAATTTAATTAATAGCTGAGGAAAAAAAGGATCTTTTTTGGTCTCGTTAATACTATTGTAAAACTTGTAATCTATACAGTTTTTTTTAAATATTTGAATTTCATTGCTTTTTTTATCTGATTTTAGGAGAAAACTTTAAAAACTGCTAAAAAATTATTCTATCTTGGAAAATTAATTGATCCAGAGCACATAAGTTAAAATTTTGGATTTGATAAAATGAATGATTCTGGATTTAAGTAGATGAAATCTTTAACAATTAAATTTTGATGAGCATGTTTGAGTATAAGTGAGGTTGATTAAATTTGTGTTATGAATTGTTTTAATATAGTCGTAAGAAATAAATAGTAAATGTATTGGTAAATTTAATTAAATGTACTGATTAGTTTTACGTACCTAAGCCTTAAAACATATCAAATATGTACATTTAAACTATTGTAATAGTAGTAATTGAATTTTTGAGTAAATGAATCAAAGATCAAGCTTTAATAGGTGGTATCATTCATACACGTTAGGTGGTATTGACCCACCCACCCATGCACATACAGTTTGGTTCACATGCAACTCTTTACTGCCTGGTGTTTGGCAGAGATGGTTTGATTTATTTTTTAAAACATTATTACATTTTCAATAAGACAATAAAGTATTTGATCTCATATTAGTACATTTCTTTAAGTATTACCTGTTTGCAAAATAAAAAATACATATTTTTTCAAAACTTTGGCCATTCAGTTCAGTAATTCCCGTAAACAAGCCATGTAAATTGGAATAGGGATATACGATTCATCAGGTGACGTAGGTTTGTAAAATTCTAGTAGGGTCAGAGCCATAGCTCAATAAATATTACTTCAGCTATACAGTTTAAATATTACTTCAGTTATACAGTTTATAACTGAAACACACATTAATACTAAAAAATGAAGCTTCCAGTAATAATGATCTTTTCAAGGTATTATTACATTACCAAACGTTTTGTCCATACTATGATGTAGCATTCTTAGTGGTGTTTCTAAGACAGAGATTGCAATAAAAAAGCTATATAGGTAAGCCTCGTCAAATTAGTTCTGCTTGGCGGGCAACACAAATCATGTGACCCACCCTTAAACCAACATGTTATCAGGACGTCGATGAGTGAGGACTGCTTATCGGACTCGCCTTTCATTAGCTGATTCACGCAGAGTCCTGTCCAGTCTGCTTGAATCGAGTTCTTTAACCTAACTTAACATACAAATTAAATTCATTACTGTTTTATTTCGTTACGTCACAGTTTGAGTTTTATTTATTTAATTTATTCTTCTGATTGCAACTGTGAGTGTCATGTCCAACAAGTGCGGTAAGTGTAATACCGACGTGATGTCTAGCCGAGGTTGGAGTGATGTGCGTGGATTGCAAACAATCGTTCCACCCAGCTTGTACACGCATTGGTTCATCTCAGACCCTCACCAAAGCCAAACTGAAAATGTGGAAATGTGATCTATGTAAGGGTGAAACTGCCTCTACCACATCAACTCGCAGTACGGAGGAGATCGATGACAAGAAATCCATACTGGAAGCTCTGAGCGCCATGAGGAGTGACTTAACAAACCAGATTGGTGGAGTTCAAGTAATGTTGACCCTCTCTGAGGATATGAAGGTTCTTAGTACCAAGGTTTGAGCTGTCGAAGAGGAACAAGTAATTACAAACCGTCACTGTGACAAGCTGGAGGAGGCCAGTGACGCCACGAGGGATGAGGTGCGCGCCTCAACAAGTTTGCTCTAAGTAGAACAAGTACTTAGAAAGTACGTAGAGCAAAGTAAGTAGAACGTTTGCTCTAAGTAGAACAACACTCTAGGGCTGCTAACCTGGAGATTCAGGGTATCCCGTTGACGGCTGGGGAGGAGGTTTATGACGTACTATGTCACGTCACCAGAGCTATAGGAGTTGGTTACAGCCGTGGCAGCATCTACATAGCGCATAGGTTACGGCGTTTCTCTAAGAAACCCATTCACCCACCTATTATAGTGCAGTTCCTCTCCAGAAACGATAAGGAGTCCTGGGTTCGAGCTGCGAGAATGAAGAGAGGACTCAACGCCACCCACTTTTCGATTACCTTGGAACCGTCTCCTGTCTATCTTAACGAGCACCTTACAAGCGACAACAAAGCACTGATGGGTTGCGCTAGAAGACTTTACAGAGAGAAGAAGCTGGTGTTCGCTTCTTTCACCAACGGCAAGGTGCTGGTCAAGAGGCGTGAGGGCGACGAGGTGATAAGTGTGATGGCCATGGAGCAACTCGACATGTATGATAAGTAGACAAGACTTCAAGTAAGGCTGTTTAAATATTTTATTTCTAAAATTTCTTTCAAGATGAGAAGAATAACATTTTTCTGTTTAGGTTTTATAATAATTAATTTAAATAGATATCTTTATAGTAACATTTTCAGGTAGTATATGTTTTTATTTATTTACACATTTATGTAAAATACTTAAAAGTCTTCTTTTTACATTGTTTTTCAATTAAAATGTTATAATTTGTTATTATTACAATGTATAATCATTTCTTGCTTAATTTTAAATAGATATATTTATAATAACATTTTCAGGTAGTACATGTTTTTATTTATTTACACATTTGTGTAAAATACTTAAAAATCTTTTTTTTACATTGTTTTTCAATTAAAATGTCATAATCTTTTATTACTTATTTTAAATAAATATCTTTATAATAACATTTTCAGATTGTATACTCTTTTATATACTTACATATTTGCACAAATATTTTCTTTTTACACTACTTTTCAATTAAAATGTCATACTCTTTACTTATCTAGAGTTACTTTATAAGGTAGTTTATTACTTATGTATTTCTTCTAATTAATATAACATGTATATATGCACTTGCTAGGATATGATAATGCGATTTCACTTTTAAAAGTATATCTTTTTATAATCCATAAGCTCTTTGTAATTTTAACCTACTGTTTAAAACATTGTCTCTCTCATTACACATCTGATAATTTGTAAACTCACTAGTCTTTATTAATATTAGTTCTTTTTACTGGATACAGTTAGTTTTATTAATAGTGTAATTTGTTTCTCGCTGTTATAAGTTTCATTTACTAGTTTCCAGTTAAAAACCTTTTTATATTAATATTCTTTGTTTGTAACAGGAAATTTTATGTGCTCTAGTAATAGATTTGATTACATAACATTTATTTACTGTATCTAATTAGCCTAGGCAGGCTGGCTGTGCGTAGGTAATGGAGTCTCATGATGACAACACAACAATTCTTACATATGAGACGTCGACACAACGTTGTTGGTATTTTAATGCGAATGAATGATTATATGAGTGTAGGATGAGTGTGGATGAGTGTAGTCTGTTTACTAACTGAGTTCAACTGTTCCTCAGAAAGGGCAATTTATTAATAGCCCAACAGCCAGGGCAACTAAGGGACCTACAGCTTTACATGGAATCTGAACCACATAGTGCTGGTCTGATTTTCAGCTAATTGACAAGCCTGATACTCAGTTATCTCCCCCACACAACATCCGCACAGTGACTACCACCCAAGTCTTTTACCCTAGACTTCTCTAGTAGTGTCCACGTTGATAGCCACCACTGAGCGGACGCCATATTCCAAGATGTATCAGTCCTTAATATCTGTCAACTCTTTATTACACATTTGATGCTATTTATATTCAAAGATTATAATTCTAAATTCTCTCCAATTTTACACACTTACAGTACATGTTACTCTGCTAATGTAGGTTTTGTCACACTGCCTATTAATAAATCATTTTCAACTACTACTCCGGTCTACATTGCACATGCATTGCTTTTAAATCTCCGATGGAATTACCCCAATTTAAATTTATTCTCTTGTACTTCAATATTTATATTCAAAACACAGGTAACTGATTGGATCAATCTAATAGGTTTGGAGGGAGCAGAGAATGCCATTACGAGTGTCTACGGGCAGATTTGATGCTCGCCTCCCCCCCCCTCCACTGCGTGAACTGTGGCCGAGGCCAGTTCTGTATGAGTGGGCCTTTGTTTGGAGGGTCTTGTGTTGAGACTGGATGACGAGAAGTAATGACTGCAGTTCTGTAGTCATTGGGAGAAGTATTCACAGGGCATCATCCTGCATGCATTTGTTTCCCTGGCGCTTCCTAAATTGACATACAGTCAGTAATTACTTTTTGAATATGATTGCCACACCTCCGAGTTGCAATGTCATTGAAGTGTTAATTAGTAAATTAATTTGTGCTACCACTTTTCCATCTTTCAAAGTTCATATTATTATTATTATTATTTATAAATATTATCTATTTTTTCCTTCTTTTAAAATACTTGTTTACTTTATATTCTTATTTATTTATGTATATTTTAGTTAGTATAGACATACATTTAAAATATTTTCCCCTTATATAATAATCTGCGATAAAACAATTACATTTTGGTCCTTTTTGAATACAATACTTGCAACTCAGCCTACGCTCAGGCAGTATACCCATGTAGGCTTTTCCCATGTAAAGGATAAGGAGCAACATGGATTTCAATCAGGAAAATCAACAATAACAGCGGGAATTGACTTCATTAGTTCAATAATTGAGTCAATTGATAGAGGAGAAAAAGTAGTAGGTATTTTCCTGGATCTCAGTAGAGCCTTCGATAGTGTTTCTCATAAAGAGTTGTTAAAAACCCTATCAATTTTGGGTATTTCTGGTAAAGAACTAAACTGGTTTAGGTCCTATTTAGCTAATCGTAAACAATATGTGGAAATTGAAAATCTTGAGTCGGAAATTAATGATAAATACATATATTTGAGGAAGTTTAACTCTCATAGGTTAGAAATACTACATGGAGTGCCACAAGGATCTATTTTAGGTCCACTACTGTTTCTTTGCTACCTGAAAGGTTTACCAGAGCTGATCCCTAGGGGCAGTAATATTTGTTTGTATGCCGATGACTCCAATGTAATGATATCTGGAAAGACCATGGAATGTATTGAAGAATCATCTTTCATTTGCCTTTCAATCATGAAAGACTTTTTTGATAGCAAAAACCTCCTCATAAATTTAAACAAAACTAATTTGATATCTTTTTGTACAAAACAAAATAGAGGAAATGATCAACCAACAATTTTATTGGACAACACAGCATTAGAACAAGTTGAGCATACAAAATTTCTTGGCCTAGTTATAGATAAAAATCTCTCATGGGATAAACATATTGACCACGTTGTTAGTAAAATGTCATCTGGTTTGTATGCCCTAAGACAAATGTCTAAAATAAGCAGTTTAAAAACTCAAACACAAATTTACTATGCTATGGTCCATTCACACCTAGCCTATGGGATAAGTGTGTATGGCTCCACGACAAAAAGGAATCTTGATAGGATACTGCTTCAACAAAAAAAGGCACTTAAAATAATGTTTAACTTAAAAAGGGACCAATCAGTGAAACATATATTTGTAGAATTAGGGATTCCAACAGTTTTTGGATTATATATTCTGGAAACTGTAGCTTATACAAAAGTACATACAGATTTTCTACAAGAAACTAGTAGGCATAATTATAATACTCGTACAAATAGACAAGTTGAACCTCATAATTTACAATTTTATACAAAAAAAAAACAACATTTGTAGGCACTAAACTACTGTATCACCTTCCAAGAGAGTTTTTGATACAACAAAATTTAATTAAGTTTAGAAGAGAGTTAAAAGATTTGCTGATTAAACTAGCACCATATTCAATGGAGGAGTTCTGGGAATGCAACTTCTGATAAAAGTAGTACATCTATGTATTCTATCTAGTTACCTGTTTATCTAATTTTAAGCTAATTTTTTAAGTTTCTATTGATGTATACAATTGTATTTATGTATCAATTATTATAAGTAGTAATATAATTGTTATAAGAACTGATTTTTGATGTTGACGCTATTCATTGTGCAATGTACAATCTAATGAATAAAGGATTTTTGAATTGAATTGAATTGAAAAAGGAATTACTGTAAGATTTTTATTATTTTTGTTTTTGTCTTAGACAATTTGTTTAGTGATTATTTGTATTATTTTTCAATGTATTTTTGTATTATTATTATGTCGAACAATATCATTTGACTTACTGATGTATACATTTGAATGTTTGGGGAATAAATTTATTTTCATTTCATTTATTTTCATTTCACCTAAAATCAAATGATCATTTTTTTTAAATAAAAACTTCACTTACCAGTTCACATGAGCCTACAGGTTGATCTTTATTCACCAAATGAAGTACCGACTGTTAGCTCAGTTGGGGATTCGAACCTTGGACAAAGCCCTCTGCAGTCCAAAGCCTTAGCCACTATGCCACCTCACCGGCAAAGATGGCATTGACGTCAATCTTGTGTCAATCTGTTCAACATTGGTTCCCATACCTTCAAAATTCTTAAACAGTCATCTTTATTGAAATTATTATCACTCTTCTTAAAGTTCTAGTTAATATCCCTGTTACTACTCCTGATTTGTACGAGAATCAATAGAAATATTCTAGAACGACAATAATTTCAATAAAGATGAAAGTTTAAGAGATTTCAGGCTGAGAGAAGATTTCAGGAGTCATGGAACACAATCTTGTATATATTAAAACAAGATGGATGCCAATGATCACTTAATTTGAGGGGTGTCATGATGTTGGTTTTAGGGTGGTTTATGTGGTAGATTTTACCCCTCATCTGCAGAACTGGTTTATATAGTCTTGCTTATATGTTGCCGGCATGTTGGCTCAATGCATAAGGCTATGGACTGCGGAGGACAAGGTCCAAGGTTCAAATCCCCAACTGAGTTAACAGTCGCTAATTCACTTGTTGAATAAAGTTCTTGCACAGCCCTGCATGTCCATGTGAACTGGCGAGTGAAGTTTTTTCAATAATAGAAAAAAATATAACCAAAATATATAGCAAAGAGAGTGTATTGCCATCTGAGACGCAGAGAGAGAGAAACCACTGAGGATGCCACATCACACTATATGCAAAACACTAGGTAATGTAAGTATTGTAAATAATACTGTGACATGGTTGTTGCCGGAAGCTTTAAGTTTTAGTAATGACACTGGCCGCTTAAGCCTACAAATCACAGCTACAGATTAATATTTACTTACTTAGTGTTTAAATTATAAACCTGATACACGGCATAGTACGAATGACGATATATCTGAAACAAACCATTTAATAGTAAACAACAGCTGTTAATTCTATTTCTGTATGCATAAAAACTTGCTCACATGACTTATCCCTAATTGATCTACATAAAACTAGAACTCCTTGCTCAGTCGTAAAAGATCAGTCTGCGACTGAGCACTCTCAGCCTCGGAGAAAATGAATGACACCAGCTGCTTAAGAAGTAGAAACTTACACTGTATCTCTATCTTCAATCACTGATTGCAAACTAACTGAATTAGAAGTTGAATAGTTTATTTAATATCAATCTGCCGATACAGAGTGTGCAAAATGTCTGGAAACACCCAAATATTTTCTGTATTACTGGAAGTAGAAATTGAAACTTCTACAAACTCGATAGGTTTTGGGCACCTACTTTTTGGTGGACCAATGTGTTGTCATTTCACATTAACAGGGGACGTCCTGTTAAGGGTATCGTCAGTATCCTTTATAGAAGCCTATACCTTGTGATACATCACTAAATGTTATAGTGAACTGAATCGAATGCCACTAACCGCATCTCTAAGGAACCACTCTATTAGAAAATAGGGCACTTTGTGTATTGAAAATTTGCTAATGTTCAACAATTTAATTTTATCTTCATTGTCAAACTGAAGAGGGACGACAGTTCAAACATTTACTTTGACACCAAATGGTGCTAAAAGGTTGGTGTTAAAACTCTCCTGACATCATAAATTACTTTTATTATTATAAGAAATAAATTAATACAACATTCATTATCCAAACAACTTTTATTGAAATAAAACTGTATCAAAATTGTATTAATAAAACGAGTCTAAAATGAAAATTTTATTCCACATCGATTAAACATTCCTACAAACATTAAAGAATTTACTCTAACACACTACTGTGGTAAGAACCAAGTTAAAATGAAATTGTTTAACATGAGAATATTTTCAATACTGAAAGTGCTCTGTTTTATGATAGAGTGATTCCTTAGAGATGCTGTTTATGGTATTCAATTCAGTAAATAATTATAAACTTTAAAGAGATGTATCACAATGAATAGGCTTCCTTAAAAAATATTGACGCTATCCTCAACAGAACGTCCCTTGTTGGTTGTTGGTGTGAAGTGCCAAAACATTATTCTAAAAAGTAGGTGCCCAATACCCATCAAGATTATAGAAATTTAAAATTTCTACTTGCATTAAAAAAGAAAATATTTGGATGTTTCCAGACATTTTACACACCCTGTATTGACAAGTAGGTGCTAAGGGCTTCCTTCGCCAACTCTTCCTTTTCACTGACGCAACTCTGCTATCTGCACTTCTGCTTTGTTAAAAATACTTCCTCAGTTAGCATATTATGTCTTGGTAGAAGTGCAATACAAATGAACGCCATACAACACACATTTATTACAATATAAGACTAAATGTACAAATATTACAGTGATTTATTTTGGTAAGCCACACTTAACTTCCTCAAACCATTTGTTAGATGTTTCTCAGAAAAGAATACTTCTACTATCTGTTTTATAAAGATTTTTTCAGAAAATGTCCATACTTCAAATTACAAATAATGAATGTGAATACGTGAAAATAACAGAGAAATGTATGAAATAGGCGACACAAACTTGTCTCTCTCTTTAGGATGTCCTTGTAATCTGAATATTTATTGAAATAAATTACTGTATACAGCATTATACTAATATTTGTGATGTTTATAATGAGTCAAAGACAATGTTCAGGCGTTTTTTTTATGAGAACCATGTTTCATGATTTCTAACAACAAAATGAAATCACACATTCGTTGAATGTCAGAGTAAACTATGATATTGACTAGAGAAAATTTCCATTCTAAGAACTTAGACAATCTTACTGATAATGAAAAATCATCTTTAAGAAACAATAGATTATGTCAATGGACAATAAATTATAATAACCTTATCATCTGTTGTTTGAAAGTTATTTGTTGGTATTAGATTGTTCATGATAGGTATATAATACTTGAAGCATTGGAAATCTTCAAATATTAATCTACCCATGAACCTTATCATTTATAAAAATAAACTTTATTTTGTTTATTATTAGTAAGTTATTTATAGTTATTAACTACCTGTTTATTATTGTTTGTTATTGTTTTTTGTTGTTGTTATATTAAATTAATGAATCACTGTTTTATTCTTGTGGTAGTTGTATTTTATAGGATAAGGATTGTGTGACTAAAGCAATTAAATTTATTAAAACTAGCTGGAAAAAATAATTATTACACTATGTAGCAATTAATTTAAAATGTTTAGTATTTTGGTGCCAGCCCTAAAACACCACTAAACTTAACTATTCTTTTGAAAAAAAAGGAAAGTTGTTTATGTAATTATTGGACCCCCCGGACAAGTTCTGCATAACTTGGCAGGGTCACACTATTGTTCATTTTTGTATTCTTTAAAATGAATTCTAATATTGAAAAGCTGTTTGATTTATGATTTCTTTAGTATCTTCACCAAAATTCAAATACAGTGAACTTATGACTATCCACATCAATGTGACGGCGAACCAGTCTGGATAGCTACATTTTATTTTTAGTTTATAAAATATAAACTTTATATAGCTATAACTAAATTTTAGCTCTATACTTTATTTTTATTATATTTATATTTTGTTAATTCACCATATTTAATTATTGTCAATTATCGTGTTCTTAACATTCATGAATACAATTATTATTTATAGCATCAATTACATTTATGTTCAAAGTCAAGTGGTCCTTGAGGGATGAGCTTTTAAACGGCAATATTTCTAAATTACGCGTAATAGATGCTGTCTTCAATTTTATAATTAACTAATATCATAATAATTAGAACAACGATGTTACATCAATTCTTAAAATAAAGTTTATAACCTAATACTAAAATAATGTATTCCATGGTATTTACTATACTTTAAGAAAACACACTATACTTTAATGAAGACTAATATGTAAATTTGTAATCACAATGATTGTTCCCACTCCTAATAATGAGCCATCTTTTTCACAGATTCATCAGAATCTAACCATTCAACCAGATATAGTTTCCTTTCTAAAATGTCTTTAGTTCTTCTATTCATTTATGATTATATTCTTTTTAGTTGTTGTGCTGTCTTTATATTCTATTTTCACACATATTGTTTAAATAATAGCTGCAAATGGATGAATGTTATAGTTATATTTCACTATTCGGCTGGGTCATTGACCCTGATATCTGGTGGCTACAAATAACATTACATCGGAAAGGTGGTGTCTAGTATAACTTTCTATAAATATGGAAGAGGTGGGAAGTTTAATGTTAAGAACAATGTACAGATTGGATATTGAACGCGCCTTCATTTGCAGTACATGTGTGCCCCTATACCCTTATTTCATGCATAGTAGTGCAAACATACCTGATTTTACCGCCGAAGAAATAAACTATCTTTATTTTAATCTGATCTGAACTGGATGGATTTCGGATAGTCGTAATCCGAATAGTGGCAAGGTCACTGTAATTTTTTAAATTTTCAATATATAGACTATAATCAATAAAATAATTAGCAGACTAAAATGGAATTCATGTTAAAAATATAAAGGTTGCCAAGAAGCAAGTTAATTTTTTAACACTTTTTTCTTTTACTAAGATAATCTTTTTTGATTCTGTGAGAGCATATATGAAATTAGTTGAAGGCAAAGTCTAGGTCAAAACCCCCGATTACTTAAAAAAGTCATCTGATTTTCTAATTCACACTCACCGGAGTATTGTATGAAGCGTACAGCATGTACTTTAAATCATCGGAAAACCAAAAATTGAATGTTCCATTCATTAGAATCTGAAACAAAGTATGCAATTATCTTTACAACTATTTGTGCTATTCAAATACAAATTTTATAAAAAAACAACTACATTACAAAACATACTTTAAGGATCATTTTCAAACGCTCTTCTTATTGAAAATATTAAAATATAAAAAAATTACACTTAAAAATTGTGATAATTTTATTATTTATTGAATGAGGCCTTTTGTTACCAAAGACAACATCGTTATAAACAATACCACGTTAGAATTTGAAGTCTATTTTTTTTAAATTATACTTTACGGGATTAGGAAGACAAAGATTGTTGGACATTTGCTATCATTACGTGAAAAATACCAATCACGATGTTTCGATTTGGTAAAAGATTCAGGTTACCAAATCTTTAACATGAAAAGACAAAAATTAGTAGGAATAGAACAATACAATAATCAAATATTAAAAAATGATGAAGTCTTACGACCCTCAGTGACGATGGCATCTAGACGTCCCAGGCACGAAGTGAGAATGATTCAATCCAAATGCAGTGTCTACGAAGTTCCCTCCAAGGTGATAAAACACGGGGACAAGAAAAACATACACACTACAATTTAGAATGTGTAGTGTCTCCTTTTTTGATGTTATTTTTGTGTTCTTTTAGCCTAACTTCCAGTGGTCTTTTTGTTTCCCCTATGTATTTTTTATTGCGTTCACAAGTAATGCAATAAACTACATTTTTGGAGGATTGCTCCTCATTCTTTGGTTTAGTTTTTGTTAAAGACTGTCTTAATGTCTTCTGTGTGTTGAATGATGTTCTGTTTTTGTATTTCCTAGCTATGCGTCTTATTTTTTCTGATAGGTTAGGTGTATATGGAATGGACATGAATGCTTTAGGGTTTTTGTGTCAATGGGTGGTTGTTTGCGTTTTCTTATTTGTTTGCATTTATTTATGAGAGACTGAGGGTAGCCATTATTTATGAGATATTTGGAGACATTTTTGTGTTAATTATCTAGTTTAATTCTGTCTAAGCATATGGCTCAGCCCCTATCAAAGACAGAGAAGGCTACACCTTCTTTAACAGTTTGTGGGTGGTTAGAATTGAAATTTAGGTATTTGCCTGTGTGAGTTTGTTTTCTGTAGACTGATGTTTTAAGGCCATATTACATCCAAAAAGTTAGGAAATACAAAATCAGAACATCATTCAACACACAGAAGAAATTAAGACAGTCTTTAACAAAAACTAAACCAAAGAATGAGGAGCAATCCTCCAAAAACGTAGTATATTGAATTACTTGTGAATGTAATAAAAAATAGATAGGGGAAACAAAAAGACCACTGGAAGTTAGGCTAAAAGAACACAAAAATAACATTAAAAAAGGAGACACTACACATTCTAAATTGTAGTGTGTATGTTTTTCTTGTCCCCGTGTTTTATCACCTTGGAGGGAACTTTGTAGACACTGCATTTGGATTGAATCATTCTCACTTCGTGCCTGGGACGTCTAGATGCCATCGTCACTGAGGGTCGTAAGACTTCATCATTTTGTAATATTTTATTATTGTATTGTTCTATTCCTAATAATATTTGTCTTTTCAGGTTAAAACGTAATTGTAATAGTTAATTTAGATTAGATGGTAGTCTCAGTCCTTCTGAGTCACATATATAATTTTGGTGCATGCTTAATGTTATTTTAAATTAATAGTGTTTTTAAGGTACTGTACCATATATTTATTTATGCTTAGTTAATGTAATCTCATTTCAGTCTGATTGGAATATTAATTTAATTGTGTTTTAACATTTTTTTGTTGATATCGTGATCTTGGCAGGGCCTAATTGGTTATATTAATTTCACGCAGTTAACATTTTTTATATTTAGTAGTAGTTCATTTTGTTCTACCCCATTCTAGGATCTAGCTTAAAATGTAGATAATTATTAATGTAGATAAGTTTATTAGTTTAAGAATGTAGTTTTATAACATGTTTGTGTAGATGTAATTTTGTTTTTAGCACTTGAAAAAGATTTGGGTTTTACCAAATTGAAACGTCATATTTGGTATTTTTCATGTAATGATGGCAAATGTCCAACAACCATTGTCTTCCTGATCTGATACTACATCATTAACAAATTTCAAAAACAAAGTTTGCAGGATTCCTGTAAAGAACATTTCCACTGTGAAATAACCCCCCAAAAAGTAGGGTGCATTAACCTAATTATATCAGATATAACAAAATGCTAAATATCAATGGATTTAGCAAACTAGAAGCAGGCACAAGTTAAACATTTATGAGTGAATGCTCAATAAACAATGTGTAGTTGGTTATATAACGTCAAGTATGTTTGACTGGTGAGCGATCCCATCCTTGCACACAGCCTGCCCGCCCTAGAGCCCTGAAAAGTACAGTTTTTGACTCACAACTCTTTGTGTCTATTAGCAGGGTGCCGTAAATCTAAATTATTTGCCAGTAGAGAAGAACTAGAGTATTACCTCTAGAAACACAGATATTTGTTTTCCAATTTGTGTTTCTATAGTAAATTATAAAAAAACATAGAAATTCAAATAAAATATTATTTAATTTTATGTGACTGATTTTATTTAAAAGTCTAAGCACAACTAAAATAAAAATGCATGGTAGTACCAAATAAATTTAAAAAAAATCTAATCTATGAAAAATAATACTACAACTTACCCAACTTGAGAATGGAAGAATAACATCACGTTGCATCGTTGTTAAATCAAAGACCACCAAATTTCTCATCTCATCATAATAATAAAATTTATTGCCTGGAAAAATAGAAACAAACTCATTAAAAAAATATGTTAATTAGATTATTTTGTGTTACATTTAGATCAATTTATTCAAGCATTATCTAGACTCTTTGGTATTAGTAATTGTTTTACAATCAAATACAATATGCTGTGCTCCAGCACCAGATTGTGAAATCATTAAAAGTAAAAACAAAAATTAAGTTGTTTTAAAAATTAACAAAGCTAAGAGACAACGATCGATAGTAAAGTTAAAATATTAAATTGTACATTGACTAAAATTAACAAAATCTATATTAATCTAATGCCACCAATTGTTAGTTCTGAAGCCTTTGCGATATTAATGAATGAAAAAAATCATCATACTGAGATTTTAATGCTAAGAGCAGTGAGCAAGATGCGTGCAGTAAAAAAGATAATAGGTTGACTATGGTTAACAGTAAACAATAAATTAATTAACGAATATTTACTTTTAACTATACATTTATTATAGTTAAAACGTCGGCACTGTGGCGCAGTGCTGTAACTCAGCTACTTGGGGACAAAGTGTTTGGGAGATTGTAGGCGATAGGTTCCATGTTCGGTTCTCTTAATATCAACACGGCGTCCGCTCAATGGTTGTCATCAACGTAGACACTAATAGAGAAGTCTGGAGTGTCCGTGTTGAATGGTAGTCAAGGTTCGGATGTTGTGTAGGGAAGAGAAATGAGTGTCAGACTTGTCAGTTAGCTGAAAATCAGACCAACACTACGTGGTTCGGATTCCACGCAAAGCTGTAGGTCCCATAGTTGCCCTGGCTATTGGGCTATTAATAAATAGTCCTTTCTAAGCTAAGCCAAACTCAAATAGTAACAATGACTACACTCGTTCATCTACACTCATCACACTCATTCACTCCTCATATTCGCCCATATCTCTACGATCGGCGTCTTAGAGATGAATAATGAATAGTGAATATGTAAGGAATATTCCCTATTTGCATATTTGAAAATAAATTCTGTCCAAAATTATATTAAATTGATTTTTAAACTTATAAGTACATACATTCCTTCCCCACAGACATAGATTAGAACCTTAAATATTTACCTTGAGATTAAGATAGCATTCTTGGAGGCAGTAATTAAAAGGGAGAAAAAATAAGACAGTAGAACCTCGACAGTTTGTCACTTGATCTTTCTACACTGGCCATTGTGACGTGATGTTGCAGGCCTTGCATGGTTTAGACCGATGCAGATCAGCGAGAGGACAGTTTCAAAGTTAATTTTTTTATTTCATTTAATACAGTTGATTTTTTGGACATTAAGTTACTTTACTTTGTCCTTTAGTAACTGCATACTGCAACTTCAAACCAATTCTGTAGGACGTCAATTCTGTAGGACCAATTCTGTATATTGTTACGTCAATACAAAGTTTGTTTTTAGTTATGTTAAAATTTTAAATATTAATGTTGAAATTAAAGTATAAATAAATATGTTTTTTCCTTCATATTTAACACACATTCCTTATATTTCGCCATTTTTACACTTCGACACACCTATCACTAAGATTCGAACTATCAAGGTTTTACTGTAATTAAATAATATGTTAGGTGTTTGTGGGTAGAACAAAATAATATTGTTCAAGTTATTTTGACTTATTTAAAAGCAGTTTATGCTAGAAAATTGTAAATACTCCTTAAGATTCATTCATCTTAAATTTTCTATTTACTTTAGAATGGTACTCCTTTTCTATACAGAGTGATAAATGGTCTTGTGCAAAGTTGAGTATTCTCTTTTGAAAGTCATTAAGCTAATTAATGGAATAAAAGATACCTAATTAATGGAATAAAAGCTATATAATAAAAGACAGTTTTACAACTTACTATTGGTCTGCATATAATCAATTATATTAAATTTATATTGTGCATGTTCTTATTTTCAAGTTACAGCCACATTTAAAATTAAAAATACCTTTTCGTAAAACATTTGTATTTTTCCAGTTCTCATTTTATCAAATTAAATTTTACTGTAGAAGCTAACAAGGAAATAACAAATAGATAAGCACTTTATGAGTTTTCATGTTAATTCATAAATATTTGTGAAAGTTTTCATTGCTTGTACAAGAATCTTGCTTGTTTTAAGAGAACAATATAACTGTATAAAAGTGTTAACTTTTTTTGTACATATAAAATTACAAGTAAGAATATGAAGTGGAAAAAGATGCTCAACTAAAACATCTTATCTGCAAAGATAAGTCATTTTGTTTTTACTCCCTATACCAAAGACGACTACATGTGTGGATAGAGGTCAAATTACTGGGGACAGGAAACTGAACCCAAATAGACAAGTAATTTATTGTTATAAGCACTGATGTATGGCCGCTTTTTGTAAAAGTACTCTGGACTTCGGTAACTTTTCTAAATGTACCATTTTTAGTTCGAAAATGTTGTAATTGCTACGAGCATTTAAATAACTTGAATCAAAGTCACCTGAGATGAAGGTTCCATTGAAGAGGTTCGGGGAGATTGTATGGTAGAGGAAGTAATCTTTAAGGAACGGGGCCTTGCGAGGCTGTGGGGGAAGTGTTGGAGACTCCTGGCTTGGGCTGGCCTTGTCTTTGTAGTCGGTGAAGATGATGAGAGCTGTTATAACAACAACTGCTAAGGCGATGCTCATGCAGAAACACCACTTGGACAGCTTGGGCCTGCGGAGCCATGCTAGCAGTTCCTGAAACATCCGATGTGATAAGTAGTGGAACATTACATGTCTGAGATCTACTGCTCTTTATCCTCATTAAGGAAATATTTAGATAGTAAAATACTAAAATAATATAAGTATTACTGACCTTATTAAACATAACTAACTTTAATTTTTACAAATACAAATTATTTTAAAGAGAAAATTAAGGAAACAGATCCTTTAGTTTAACTTTTTTTATTCAAACATTTTTATTGGATTAACTAAAAAATAAGTAATGATACCTGAACATTGTTTTATAAAAATGGTCAGTAAATGGGACTCACCGTAACCATGTTTACCATAGTAGAAGCTCCTTGGTAAATGATCTTATCACTATAGTACCAAGGAGAAAGCAGTTGTAAAGTAATAAATATTTATTTGCTTACTGATAATGAATGTAAACAATGTAGATGAACGATTCTAATGTTTTATGGCAATAATTTCCAGATCCAACTAAAAATAAATTCAGAATTTAAAGTAAATGGTATTTAATTAGTACACTAATAAAATAAAAATTGGGAACTAAGGCATTAGTTATAAAATAGACTTGCTAAAACTATTGTCTTGCTCTATATATATATATATATATATATACAGGGTGTAACTGAAATCCTTGGACAAACTTCAGGAGGTTGTTCATGGGGACATAACAAACCAAAAAGTACTTATAAACATATGTCCTAATATGCACAGTTTTCTGTCTGTCTGTCCGTCTGTGCTTCTTACATTATATTTTTTTACTCAAGAACCATAAAAGGTATAGTGTTGAAATATTGCACATATGCTATACTAGTAAATATTCTATTACAGACAAAAATTAAAAATACTTTTGTTGGAAAATTTCAAAATGGCGACTAGTTAAAAACTTTGACGTTAAATTCCATGAAAACCACATCCTGTATATAAAAAAGCTCAAAAGTAATAAATTATAGGAAATTTTATTACAAAACTAACGATATCTTATTTATTGAAAACAAACAAGAAATGCATAATTTGTGGTATTTTCTTTAATCTAGTTACACTTTAATTTTTGTTCTTCAAGTGTACCTAGATTAAGGAAAATACCACAAATTATGCATTTCTTGTTTGTTTTATATAAATATGGTATCACTAGTTTTGTAATAAAATGTCCTATAATTTATTACTTTTGTGCTTTTTTTATACAGAGTGTAGTTTTCATGAAATTAAACGTCACAGTTTTTAACTAGCCGCATTTTTAAGTTTTCAAACGAATTTTTTGTTTTAATCTTCTGTGTAATAGAATATTACTAGTATAGTATATCTGCCAAATTTCAACATTCTACCTTTTATGATTGCTGAGAAAAAAAATATAATGTAAAAAACACAGATGGACAGACGTACAGAAAACGGTGCATATTAAGACATATGTTTATAAGACCTTTTTGGTTTGTATTGACCCCAGAAACAACCTCTTGAAGTTTGTTCAAGTATTTCAACTACACCCTGTATGCCATTCAATGCCAGCTACCAAAAATAACAAGAAAAAAGTAAAAATTGATAAAACCGGATTGAAAACCGTCCAAAGGAAATAAAATCTAAAGAACACAGTACTTGTCTCTTAGTGCTAAAAACCTGATCTCCCCTCATAGAGCCAAGTCAAAGTTCTTAATTCTCCCTGAAAAGAACGCAATGAGGAGCATTCATTGTGATCCGTAGTTTGAATTTCAGCTCTGCAGCAACATGATTACCCACTTACATTTCCATTATTTGCATCTTCCCAAACTTATGCAAAAGTGACTCAACATATTCTACTCCAATGTTATAATAAATTAACCTGCTTGATTGAGAAGTATACAGGAAAATCTTTCTGTAATATATTTTTTAACCGGCTCCTAAAGAACATAGTAGTCGAAACAATGGACATGAATTATTCTGATGAGTCAGAATTTAAAAATAAATTCATGACTTAAACTAAATTGGGGATGAAGACTGCAATATACCCATTAATAATAAAAATTAATTCTTGAATTTGTAATTTATTGCCTAAGTGTACTTTAGTATTTTATTTCTCCAAAATGAAATTTCTAATGGCATTCTTAAATAGGAGACTACAAACACCTTTGTGCGTATTTTAAGGTGAATATGAGTGTAGGATGAGTGTGTGGATGACCTGTGTAGTCTGGTTACTAACTGATTTTGACTGTTCCTCAGAAAGGACCATTTATTAACTACCCAATAGCCAGGACAACTAAGGAACCTACAGCTTTACATGGAATCCAAACCCCGCAGTATTGGTCTGATTCTCATCTAATAGACAAGTTTGATACTTAGTTCTCAACCCTACACAACATCTGGACACTGACTACCTCCTAACATGGATACCCCAGACTTCTCTAGTAGTGTCCACAACGTTAGCAACCACTGAACGGACACAATGTTACTCTTGATCGGAAACCTGAACCACAACCACTTTTTGCTTACGATTAAAGAAATAGGATTTAAAAAACCTGAGTTGAGTATTTGTAATACAGAAGTAGTTCAATTTCATTAGTAATTCAGAATGATTTACACAGTCATAAGCTTTGCTCAGGTCACAGAAGGTTGCTGGGTAAAAGCTTTTTTTTTCAAAAGCTGATAGCACTTCGTGCACTAGCATATCTACAGCATCAATTGAGCATTTTCCCTTTCTAAATCCGAACTTTGAATCACTTAAAAATTTATTATTTTCTAAATAGGTACTTAGTTGTTCACAGATTAAAATTTCAAATAATTTTGAAAAAGATAGAATGGTAAATATTGGACGTTAGCTCTATGACTTGTCTCTTGGCCTTTTTTAAAAATTGGGCATATTTGCAATTTTTTACACTACAAATTAACTGGTGTTTGCTGAAATGTTGTTTTATGTTTCATTAAGAGTAATAATTACTTTGAGGTTTTTTTAAGAATACTCTATTTTTCTATAGTACAAAATATAATATAATATAGAACTTTATTTAGGTGTGGAACATATACTTCAACTAAAATTATAAATACTCAACAAAAATAATTATTAAAAATAAACTTAAACCCCCAAAACGAGAATCCTCTCATCCTCTTCCTTTCATTTAAAAGTTTTGACTAAACAAATTTATATATTTTCAGGATACTTACACTTTTTTTATAGAAATTGTGACTTTCCACAACAAAATGTTTGTCATAAAAAATTTTAAGAAGATTTGAACCTATATACCAAAACCTGGTAACACTTTTTATGCTAAAACCTTAACTTTTTAGCCTCTAGAATTTGTAATAGTTTACCAAATTACATCAAGCTAGTTAATATAACTTATAATATTTTTGAAAATGTTAAAAATAATAGGTATTTTAATGTCAGATAATATGTTAAAAATGTCAGAACTAGAAAATGTAGAATTTTTATTTTATATACACATTAAACTGAATGAAAAAAAACTGCTTGTGATTAGATTTTTTACTAATTAGTTTAAATTTATGTTCATTAAGATTTCATTTGTTTCTATTTGTTTATTATATTAAAATGTTATCAAGTAATGGCCAGGTTACAGTCTTTGAGTCCCTGTAATATGTTCCCTTCATATTTGCCTAAATACTTTGTTTTTAGATTTTTTCCATATACAGTAATTTCATACTTTTTATGATATCGTGTAATATACAAAAAAAGAGAAAATAAATTGTTCCTTTCTTTTTTTTCTCTTGTTAATTTATATTTGTAACTGATTTGCTATATATATCTCTCTACTTTCTTGTCAGTGTAACTCAGCAATATAGAAAAGCAGAAGGTGCGCTAGACAGAGGACTTTGTGTAGTCAACCAGAAAATTGGGGTTCCTTGTAACACGATCTGTTCACTTTGTGAGCGATTGTCAAGTGAGTTCAATTTGTAGACTTTGATTTGATCTGTAATTGTATTAAATAAAATTTTTATTTACAATGTTGAAATTAAATGTCATTTGAATTTAGATGATTATAAATTCAACTTTTTCCCGATTGATAAAGAAAATAAGAATTTTAATATGTATTTTCATAATGTACTAGATAAACTTATGGAATTCTTTTGTTTTAAAAATGAAAGTAATTCTTTTAAATTTTACTAAAGAAAACTAATTGTAAATTTAAACAAAATTGTTATTCATATTCTTTTATGTATATAAAATTTGGAAGTTTTATTTTTAATGGAAATGTTATGTGGCTGGGGGTGTGATTCAATAGGTTTTGTAATTACTCTGCAAAGCACTCACTTATTGTATACTTGTTCAGTGTATACAATAAGTTTGCCACAAAGTCCTGCCAGGCTTACGATTCCACCTGGTGATCAAGGTCTCTAACTACAAGAACATGGAAGAACGAGTATTGCAAGATGTAGAAGAGGATCCTTTCACAAGTACAAGATGAATCGCATCTACAGTGGAGACTGAACACACTTCAGTTTAAACGTATTGAAAACTCTTATACTATATAAAGAACCATTCTCTCCTAGACTATGGCTACACTAAAAGGTAATGTTTTTGTGATGAGCTTAACAATAAACGTCCTGAAAACACCAATTTTTGCCATCAGTGCTGTTTAATAATGAAGCATGGTTAAACCCCCATTGTATTTTAAACGTCCATAAAATACACGCCCCTTCCTTTTAAAGTGGTATTGGCCTACCCACCTGCCCATACACGTACAATGGTGTTGGTCCACCCATACACGTACAGGTTATGGAATCCATAATGATTCCAATTCATTCATTATAGAGAATCAAGTTTAATACAGCAAGAGGTGTAACAGACTCTTAAATACAAAAGTACTTTAGAAATTAAAAGTTATGATCGCAGCATCATACCTGTATGAAGGTTTTTCTCGATTCTGGTACTCTCTGAAAAAAAGAAAATATGCATTACTATAATATTTTGATTGAAATATTTATATTAAAAAATATACACTAATATTTTGTTACGTCGGCACTGGTGGCGCAATGCTGTAACCCAGCTACTTGAGGACAAAGTGTTTGGGAGATTGTAGGCGATAGGTTGGATGCTCGGTCCTCTTAATACCGACATGGCGTCCGCTTGATGGTTGCTATTGGCGTGGACACTACTAGAGAAGTCTGGGGTGTCCATGTTGGGTGGTAATCATTGTGCGGATGTTGTGTGGGGGAGATAACTGAGTATCAGGCTTGTCCATTAGCTGAAAATCAGACCAGCACTACGTGGTTCGGATTCCACGTAAAGCTGTAGGTCCCTTAGTTGCCCTGGCTGTTGGGCTATTAATAATTGCCCTTTCTGAGGAACAGTTGAACTCAGTTAGTAACCAGGCTACACTCATCCACACTCATCCTACACTCATATAACCATTCATATTCACCTTAAAATACCAACAAAGTTGGGTCGGCGTCTCATATGTAAGAATGTAAGAAGAAAAGAATGTAGCCTACAACCACTATAGTTTTTCAAAAAATCAAATGCCTACGATATTAATAACTGCAATCAGAAACAAAGAAAAAAATTATATTCCTTACAATAATTTTTTTGTCCACATTTCCTACTCTATCATTTACTCAATCATTATATCTATATTTAAATACAAAGTGTGTAAAATGTCTAGAATTATTGAAACGTTTTCTACAATAAACAAAATCCAATTTACAAAACTCTTTGAACATAATTTTTTTTCTGAATTGAGAACAAACAAATTTAGGAAATCGTAGTACATTATTGCCACAAAATTTTAGCTAAACCAACTGTCAACCCTCAAAGTACTCTATTTTATGAGAGTTATTCCTTGCACACAATTCAATACAGTAATAAACTTTAACTTGATGCATCGTAAGAAATAGGCGTTCAGAAGGAATATTGACGATAACCTCAACAGTGTTTCTCTTGTTTGTGTAAAATGAAACATATTCTTTTAAAAAGGTGCTTATAAGGTGACTTTTAAAGTTTCAAATTTTCATTTGGATTACTGTAAAAACCTATTTTTTTGAACATTATATACACCCTGTAAATGGATATAGGTTGAATTACAACCATATGACTAACTTTAAAGAGTATACTTAAATAAAAATACAATTTATTGATATCTCAAATCACAAACCTTCTACAAATTGATCTTCCTCTACAAATCAGTAAATCAGTAATTTTGGTGGGAAAGGGTAGGGGGTCAAAGAGTTAGAGGCACATTTCTCCTCCCATAAAATCGCCATAATTTTGTTATTTTAAATTAAAAAAATGTTTCCTTATTCCTTCCTATTTTCAACTAATTCAGCAAACTTCCAATGTAATCCATCTCTCTTCTCAAACGTCCATTGTCATTATTAAAAATAAAGTTATGAAATAAATAATATCCCCACTTTGAAACTTACCATTTACTATGCGTAGAGAAAAGAACACTTACTTCTAATTTTTTTAAAAAGTAATTCTTTAATTAGAAAGATGATAGAAATGGAATTTGAATCTGTGAAAATTTATAAAGTTAGTTGTTAATTGTGTTTGAGCTAAATCTGTAGTTCTGGCTACATATAGCCTTCAAGTAGGCCTACATTCCATTTTTATGTATTACAGCAACCACTTGATATTAGCTTAAACTAACAAAACTTCCTCCTCACCGTGAATATTAATTAATCGTTGTTGTCAGTTGAAGTGGAAGCTATACTTCTTAGAACCAAACATCCTTTTTTGGGAATAATTTATGATCGGCACTGGTAGCGCAGTGCTGTAACCCAGCTACTTGGGGACAAAGTCTTGTGAAGATTGTAGGTTCTATGCTCAGTCCTCTTAATACCGACACAGCGTTTACTCAATAGTTGCCATCGACGTGGACACTACTAGAGAGGTCTAGGTTGTCGTCCATGATGGATGGTAGTTAAGCTTCAGATGTTTTGTAGGAAAGAGCACTGAGTGTCAGGCTTGTCAGTTATCTGAAAATCAGACCAATACTACGTGGTTCGGATTCCACATAAAGTTTTAGGTCCTGGCTGTTGTGCTATTAATAAATAGCTCTTTCTGAGAAACAGTCGATCTTAGTCAATAACAATGATTACACTCGTTCATCTACACTCATCACACTCATTCACCTCTCATATTCACCCATATTTTGACTCGGCGTCTTAATAATGAATAATAAGGTACAGGCTTTTACTCAAGTTTTTTTCTAATTCTATCTCCATTTTATTGTGACCATAACAACAAAGAAAACAAATGTCAGCAATTGTGTGGTGAAAGAAAAGTTATCAGCGCAAAGTACATGAATCCAATCCATTTCCCAGCATGCCATCTTGGTCACACCACACCCACCTTAACAAAAGGCCAAGGGCGCTGATCCAATGAACTACCCCACTTTATTCCATCCATCCATTTAGTGTCTGCCTACATATGTGTACAAACTACACACAATTGATAACAGATCTTATTTTAGAGAGAAAAAAACTTTTTATTTTTTTATTTTACTCTATAGTTCAAATGTGCCTGCAGAGAGTGAACTTAATTCAACCGACTTAGTTAGCTCAGGTGGGGATTCAAACCTTGGACAATGCTCTCCACAGTATAAAGCCAGCGAAATTTATCTCATGAATAATTTTTTCTGTGTAACTACATTTTTCCTTTGAACTTAAAAAATATTTAGTTTTATTTAAACTGTTAGTAATTTAGTTTGTGTCAAATATATGAACTTTTTCATTTATAGAGTTGTTTAAGAACAAAACCAATGAAAAGAACTATGTCAGTTTGCTGGATTCTAGAACTTTTAATAACACTATAAATATGATTTATTTCTCTGATATTGTTACCAAATGAGAATAAAAAATTGGTCACAATGTTTCAGTCTCTGAACCGACTATATGACTCTACCTCTACGAACTAACACCAACACTGTGAACTAACTGCCAGACACTGTGAAATGACTCCCAGACACTATGAAATGTCTTCCAGACACTGTAAAATGACTCCCTGACATTTTGAAATAACTACTGGACACTGTGAAATGACTACTGGAAACTGTGAAATGACTACCAGACACTGTGAAATGACTACCGGATACTTTGAAATGACTACTGGATACTGAGACATTACTCCTAGACATTGTGAAATGACCACCAAACACTGTAAAATGACTATTAGACACTGTGAAATGACTGCCAGGCACTGTGAAATGACTACTAGACACTGTGAAATGACTATTAGACACTGTGGAATGACTGCCAGGCACTGTAAAATGACTACCGGACACTGTGAAATGACTACTAGACACTGTGAAATGACTACCGGACACTGTGAAATGACTACCGGACACTGTGGAATGACTACTGGTCACTGTGAAATGACTACCAGACACTGTGAAATGACTACCGGATACTTTGAAATGACTACTAGACACTGAGAAATTACTCCCAGAAATTGTGAAATGACCACCAGACACTGTGAAATGACTACCGGACACTGTGAAATGACTAATAGACAATATGAAACTGGCAGTTTCTTTTAAGTGTCTCGCTGCGATCGCTACATCTCAAATTTTGGCCAAAAATAATAGTAGGTTAACTGTATAAAATAAAATCAAAATATAAAATTTATTTACAATATCTCACTCACATTACTTGTGTTGCAACCTATTTATTAGTTTTAACTCCCAACGATATTACTCAGCCTATTTCAAACGTGTTCATTTCATTTGTTTTTGTTTAAATGCTGAAGATTAATTAGAAAAATAAAATAATAGCATTAGATTACATTGAAGCTTTTAAGTCCAGTACAATGGAGTCCTACAGTCAAATATGAATAAAACCATGTTTCAACCTTCCCTGGCTTAAAAATTCCAACCTTCTCAATACTACATACATCATTGTTCATATTTGAAAAACTGTTACTTTTCGATTTATTTAAATCTCTCTCCGTGTTATTTGTGTGGCCGAAAAACATACTTTGAGACTTTCCATCCCCTTCAGGATGGTAATACTGAAGAATTTAAGACCTTATTGCACAACTACGAGAGGCATATCTCAACCAATAAGGGAGAAGTTCTGTTGCCAAAAAACGGCTTCACATATTATATATAAGGATTCACAAAATGCTTGATTTTTTTATATGCTACATTTTCTTATAACTTTTCTCATTTTCTTGGATTTGTTTAATTGAAACCAGAAATAGCTTAGTTTACTGAAAATGGCAGATAAAAGTCCCTCAAGATCTCGTTATACTTATCTATATCTTCTTGCACTGTATATTACAAGATTTTTTTAAAGATTAAAGACAAAAAAATTGAGAAATCTTGAAATCAACTCATGGGTTTGGATAACACCAGTCAAATCTTAAGGTATTAGATAAATTAAACTTCAGTTTCTTAGATCTATATTATCATTTTATAAATCCATTACTGTGCAGTGCGTTTTTGGAAATCTGGCATCAAATAAAAAATCAGTTGTTACTGTGAAAGAATTAAATATACATATTTAAAAAAATATCAGTGTCAAACAAGAAGGTAAGTTAATGAGTTAGCTCTGAAATATGTAAAGCAAAGAACCATTGGTTATATATACATACTATTCAATTAAAAAACAAAAAAATTGAAACTATACACATAAAAAAACCTTTTAAAATAATTTTATTGCTTTAACATTATAAAAGTGGTTTTGGGATATTGTATGTATAAAAAATATATATTCCATATTATAGTCTTAGTAAAAATTAACTATGTATTATAATTTAATAAATAGATAGATTCAGATGAAATTTCAGTCTGTCAATACGAAAATTAGACATATTAACTAAACAGAAATATTCCATTAATAGGCATAACTATTTATAATACTATGGAATAATAATTAGTAATTTATGACATTTCAAACACATATTTTTTTAGTAGCACATATGGTACTAATATTCTGATAAAAATTGTTTTTTGTCACTTATACAGTAGTTTAATTATGATTATTTTACTAATTTGATTAATAGCCCTGCGTTTATTAAACTGAACTCAATTTGAACTTGACATTATTGCGAAGAAAAGGGTGTACATTTGACCAAATATTAAAACTTGAACATTTGCCTTATTTTGTATTTTTTCTATGTGTTATTTTGGGTTACAAGCGCCCAACTTATCTGTGACGCAAATTGTAGTACAGTTCTAACTTTCCATTGCTTACTTGTAAGACGTAGGCGTTAATGGTATCTAGACTCGGATGAAATGAAAATCGATTGACACATCTAATCGAACCTGACCAATACTGTACCACCTAAACATATGTACTTAGTCCTGACCAAACTAACGTAGGTGGGGGGAGAGGTGAGTTTGGCTTTAATTTATGAAAAAATCACCATGTTATATGCAAACGTTTCGCTTTACGAAAAATGCCAAAAATGTGATTTTCTATTTCAAGTATTCAGCCCTTTCAAGGAGTGTCATTTTGATAACTGTTCTAGTGAACGATAATTTGTGTGTTTTTTTTTTTTTTGTAAAAAATTGAGTATATTTGTAACTGTTTACAGTTTTATATGTGTAAGCTTTTTATGTAATTCTTGACGATTTAAAATTATACACACATAATATCAACTTATGGTTCACCAGCTTGGACTTTATTAATCAAACAGTGTTCACTATAACTCATTATAATAGTAAACACGAACCGTACAGTTTAAATAGAACAGCGTGTTTTGGCCCGCTGACGGTAAGATTCTACATGTATGTCTACTGTCAACTTTCCAGCGGTAACTTGGAAACCGCTCAATTCTCAGATTAACACAGGAAATTAAAGTTATATTCGCAAAATTATTTTTTGAAATAAATTGCTGTATTAACTTTGAATTTCATTCACTTGTTACATACAACTTAAGAAAAATAATGAATTTGCTTTTTTGTGAAAAATGTAAACATGGAATATAGGGGTCCAACCCGAATTTCATGTTTTCTTCACGTTTTTTCTCTTTGAAATAGTCAATATTAACCCAATAAACACAAATTCATAGGAATTATTTTATCAGAAATACAGATTTTTAAAAGAAAAGGAATAAAAAATACACCAAAAACTATATATTTTACATCAATATAGTGTAGATTTTCTCCTAAACATGAATATTACATACTATTCATCATAAGACAAATAATAACTTCAAGGGACCCATAAGATTGGGCAGTCTTCTTATATATATAGTCAATACTTTAAACTTTGGAAGAAAACACCCTTCCGGCCCAGCACCCGGGCGTCACCTAATCTCCCCCAATACAGCTACAATGAGACTTGTACAATTTTAATAAACCAGGCAACTGGCACAAATTTTCTCTTTTTCCCATTGATATGACAGATTGTTTAAACAATGGAAATTAAAGGATGTAAAAACTAAATGAAAACAGATGTTAAATTAATTACATTTCTAAGAAATGTACAAACTAAACACTTATTTTAGTTAAATAAACGCATGGAAAAAATAATCTTCAAGAACAGCTGTTCAATTAATCACAGCTAGATGTTACGTAAATAATCTTCAACAACTGGAATTGTTGCTTCCAATTCTAGTTGTTGTGGATAAGTAAAATATTTTTAGTTGTAATTTGCATCTTTACTGAAAATGTAATCAAAATCGTTACAATAAAGCTTGATAAAATTGCAGTTTTAAATGTTTTTGCCCGTACAAAAAATGTTATAACTAAAAAACTAGTAAAGTTAGAGGCATGCGGTTTTACTCAAGAATTTTAATTTGTAATTCACATCTTTCCTGAAAATATAATCAAAATCTTTAGAGCTGTTTTTGAGAAAATTCCATTTTTGTATGTTTTTTGCCTATAAAAATTAAAAAAACTAAAATTTCAAAAAAGTGAAAAAAGTAGTCTGGAGATATTGGCTACAAACCAAATTTCATAAAAATTGATCTATCCGATTGGTCTCTAGTGAACTGCACATACACACACGCGGACAGACACTAAAAATTGTTTTAAAAAAACACTTTTTTGGGTTCAGGTGAACCTAAAATGGATTTTTAGACCAACTGTAAAAGCATTTTTTTTGACGTTCACAATACGTTCTCTATGCTAAAGCATTTGGTAGAAAGTAAAAGATTGCCAAACTACTACGAATGTTAAAAGACTCCAATACACCGTCTCGGAGAAGTTATTAAGTTCAAAGACAAAGTTGACTTTCATCCATTTAGTCAACACATTTTCTCTCGGTCTTTATGAATGTAAATACAAAATGTTATTTTTCCATACAGGTTTCTAATTTTGCACATTTAACTTCTATAAATTTACACTCATGTCTTTTGAGATTGTAATCTCGGATATGAGACGCAAACACAACTTTATGTGTATTGTATGGGGAATATTAATTAGTTTGCGTGTACGATGAGTGTGTAGTCTGGTTACTAACTGAGTTAGACTGAAAGGGCCATTTATTAATAGTCCAAAATTCAAGGACAACTAAGGGACACTCAGTTTTACGTGGAATCCGAACCACATTGTCTTGGTCTGATTTTCAGCTGATTGATAAGCCTGACACTCAGTTCTCTTCTCCACACAACATCTGAACCTTGACAACCATCCAACATGGACACCCCAGACTTCTCCACGCCGATAGCAACCATTGAGCGGACACCGTATCATCACGCTTAAGTCCCAACTTTCTGGGTTACACCACTGCGCCACTAATAGTAGTGCCGACGAATTTTTACATATGCAATATTAAGAATCTGACTTGATTCGCGTCACATATAACGTTGTGCTAAACACGTTCATCGGCTTTTAAATAAATAACATTTTCGATTTATTCGTTGATTATAAATTTAATGTTAAAATCAACGTATCTTTGATTCTTGAACATAGTTTTATGAAAAAGTATAAACATTGTTTCTATATCCTACCATGACACTAATTACAATAGATAGACATAACATTTCTATGATTTAACATAATCTTTCTCATATTTATTTTAAAGCAACTCAAATTTTTTAAAAATGAACTTTTAAAAGTATTTGCGCTTATCTAGGTCACTGGCCGATGAAAAGTTTAATTAATTACTCAAATTAAATCCCACTTGATAGATATAAGACTAAGAATGTCTTCATTTTTTAGTTGCAATTACCTATCACCTGACCTCTTTAATTAACACATTTCTTGACCTTGTCAACAAGCGATGCCCTTTTAAATGTTCAGTACGTACACAGACAAGAAATAGTATCTTTTATATGTTGTGGATGTTGTAGGCGATAGGTTCTATAGTCAACTGACACGGCGTCCGCTCAATGGTTGCCATCGAAAACAGTTCTAAAGAAGCCTGAGGTGTCCGTGTTGGGTGGTAGTCAGTTTCCCGATATTGTGTATTGTGTATCAGGTTTTTCAGTTAGCTGAAAATCAAACCAACACTACGTGGTTCGGATTCCACGTAAAGCTGTAGGTTCCTCAGTTGCCCTGGATATTGGGATATTAATCAATGGCTCTTAAGTCAACCTTAGTTGGAACAAAGGAACAAATGGTGTTCCTTAGTTCCTTGTTAGTAACAACGATTACACTGGTTCATCTACAATCATTTGTCCCTGACATTCGCCCCTCATTTGCCCATATCTCCACGATCCTCGTCTTAGTCAAGGACAATGAATTATTTTTGCTCTGGTCTGTGAATGAAAGAGTTCAAAAGCTGCTCTTGTCCTCGAATGCGAAAGCCATTAGCCAAGAGTTCATTTAATGGACAATTTAGAAAAGACAGTTCAGCATTCTGGAGCATATCTACTCCAGAAGGCCTACATCATTCCAGAACAGCATTCCTGGAGGAGGTTTGGAATAACACAATCTTTGTTGGACTTACTAACACTACTTCTGAATATTCGTCTACAAGGACGTTCTTCTAAAATAAAAGTAACTTATTTCTCTAACTATGCATTTCCCCCTTTCTTTTATATTAGCAGACTAATGAATTTTATTGCTTAATGAGAAACATATCAGCCAAGGGAATGAGACCTCTGTAAAGGCTAAATTACGAAATTTGCTACTCTAATATATTTGTAGTATTAATTAAATGAATATTTGACATTGTTCCCCCCCACAACCCCTTTTGTTCTCACAACATTCTTCTGTGACTGTAAAAACAGAATTAGAAGCCCATTTATTTATATATTTCCTTATATTTTCTTTATATGTTTTTTATATCTTGGCCAAATCAATTTTGAAACGTTAGGTATTTTCTATATGCAATCGGCCATTTTGTTTTAAGATTCAGTGAAGTCTATATATTTTCACCTTTACAACACTCTGAAAGTATGTTCGGATTCCAGGAATAAAAGCGTGTAATTTAAATTTACTACATTTTAATTGATATTTTTTGGCCTACATGTAAATTTGATTTTGAAAATAAAAAATCAAGAATGAGGTTTGTCATTTCACACAATTTTTGATGTTGTTCAAACAATATTTTTTACCCAAAAAATGCTGTTAAAACCAATATTTTTTCAACATACATACACTTTTTTTAATCTTTTCCGTTAATTCATTACCATAACCATAACTTAAGGTTAAACTGACATAACCAAACCAAACCTAACATAACCTAACTAAACCTAATATAATCTAACCCAACCAAACCTAACATAACATAACCAAACCTAACAAATCAAAACAAACCTAACCAAACTTAAAATAACCTAAAAAAACCTAACCAAATCTAACATAACGTAACTAAACCTAACATAACCAAATCAAATTAGTGGTAGTGAATTAATGGAAAGAGTCAGATGTTTTAATATCTACATCAAAACACGAAACACTAGTTTGTGGGCATATAATAAAGGTTTGTGTTTTCAATCTTGTAATTTTGGAAGTAAGTGGAGATAAATTTGCCTAAAAGTTCTCAAACGTGAGCAAATGTGAATATTATTTCAGATGTATGGCCAAAGACCAAATCAAATGATAAATTCAAAAGGTTTAACTTGTCAGAACGTGCTTTAAAATTTCTTTCATTGAGTCTGATCTAGATTATACTACTGTACTGTAATATTAACTCTTAACTAACTAGTCCCGTGAAATCTACTGGTCTCGTGGGGTCTTTTGAGAACCCAAATAAAGAAAACTAATAGGACATTTGTTTATAAACATATATTACTAAAAATCATTTAATTTTACACCACTATATGTTTTGTATCAAAATGAAGCAGAATGGGCGTTGTACTGTAAATTAGCGTGTTGTATTTTTTCTATTAAAAAAAATCAGCATTACAAAAATAGTCATTGATAAAAGTATTTTACATTTTTAGTTATTTATTTCAAATTATTTTTGTGTTATCTTTGTTTCATACATGTATGTAGATACCAGAAATAAGAGTCCTAATTTATCACTATTAACAAAATAAAAATGTTTACTGTCTATAAAATAAGCTATACAGTAAATGTATTAAAAAAAAGTGAAAAAAGTTCATAAAATTTTGCATGTAAACTTGTTTATTATACTCTACTACAAATTTACGGAAAATAACAGTTCAAATAAAATATTATTTATCAGAAAACAAAACTTATTGGGGTCCTCGTGACCAGTTAAGGGTTAAAATTGATAAAAATACATTTGTTATTACTATGAGGACTTACTCGTGTTAAGCCCCGTATTTTAATCAATAAACATGTAAAAAATTGATTTAACATGTACGTATCGATTATATCGCTGTTTAACAGTGGGCATTCGGGACCGCATATCACCTAAGTCATAGCCACACTGTCAATCTAGACTCCTCGCCGCTTCGCAATCAAATTGTCTTACTGTCTTAATTCAACCTCTCAATAACAACAACTGTTGTTGACCTTGATTCCAACGCACTTCAAAACATCCTCGCCGGACACATCAGTTGGCTAATTGTAGATAGTGGCGATTGAAATGGACAAGATAGCACTTCAAAATATCCTCACTGAATGGATCAATCACCTAATATTCAGTGTGGAAAAAAATTAAAACGCTTTCACAACAACGTTATTTTGTCCATAGATAATTTGATAGTTTAATGTTTTCAGTAATTGTGTTTCATAAAGTATAATTTATGATCAGAATAATTTACTTAAAACCGTTCAATAGCGGAGAAATAATATTGCTCAAATTGAAATGACCACTACTCAGGAAATGACACACCTTTCGAAGTCTGGCTTGTGGTATTTAATCTTGAATAGACCTTTTATTTGATACCAAACTACCCCTAGACTTACGTTGAAGATTTTCGTTCAACTCCTCATGGGACACCCCACTGAAAAGATGAAATATCGCTAATGGCACCAAAAAGCATGTTCTTTGTAACCATGATCCTGTGTAAGATTTCACTTTTACAAGTGGTCATAAAAAAGTTGTGAAAGCGTTTCCATATTTTTTCCACCCTGTATATAGTTTCGGCTGAAGTAAATAAGAAAGTACAGTAATTAAAACGAATTTTAAGGAATATATCAATTAATTATTTTATTTATACATTAGCTACTTTGTCATTACTACTTTATTTTTGATAAAAATAAGATTACTATCCATACTTAAGTGTGCTTAGATGTAAAATATTAAAGTTTATTTATTTAAATACGCTATTTTAATACTGATTGAATACAACAAAATCTGCTGGAAAATGTTGTTTGCTTTCCTATCAATGTTTTAACTTGTTTAATAAAATCCAATTCGAAAGAGTTCGTGAATTTGATGCGATAAAGCTCTTGGATGACGCAACGGTTGATTGTTTTACTAATTCTAACAAAACAGTTGATAGTTTATCTCCTTGATAGCAAACAATTTACTTTAATTATATTTAACCAGTGATTACAATTTGTAGCTGAGTGGATATAATCGTTTTTCTCATCAAGACCAATAAAATGTAGATTAGAAAAAGAAATTTCGTCTGATATAAGTTTCCTCGATTTAGACTATTCTGGACGGAAATAAAAATAAAGTTAAATAAATAAAATAATAATTTTAATTTAAAGTTTCGTTTAAACTAAATTTCTATGTCAACAGAGCTATGAAACCATGTATAAGGAGGGTAGAAGTGTCACTCTAAGTCGAATCTGTGTGGCTTCGCAGAAAACCAACATTGTGACTTTGATATAATTGTTTGGAATGTACCATGTACGTTACACAATATAAAAAATAATTGGAAATACACTGAATGAATTATAAGTAAATTATTAAATCCTCCTTGTTTGGTATTTCTTTTCTCTTATTAATACGTACTCTTCAGGATCGAAATAACATCATCTTATTGATCTTAATATTATATTTTATTATTATTGAGATCTTATTTTGATCTCAAATAAATATTGATATGTATAAGCACTCATATAATCAAAGTAAACTGAGTCAGAAGAGTTTACGTGAGTTGACAACCCTTACCTTACTAATGTGCACGTTTAAGACTTCTTCCAAAGACTATGAAATAGTAGTTAACCCTAATATAGAATTAATCGTTAGGAAGACATTCAACTGTTCTAAACGTCTACCTATTTCTAAAACTTTACAATTACGTAGTTTTGAAGAGGGTGGGAGTAGTTGAAACGATCAGACATATCGTAATGAACAGCTATTCACAACTTAATCAACTGTCATACTGTAACTGTTGATGATGAACACAAAGGCGGAATTACCGCGAGATGTTAGCCCTTCGATATCCATCGACGACGTGTTACTTAAAAAATGTAACATGGTATCTCTAAACAACGGTATGTATCAGTTATGTAGGGTGGTGGTTAGTCTGTGGAGGATTATTCACCCTAATATTAGCTATATAGGTTAGTTGGTTGTTTGACAGTTACAATGTATCTTTTGTTGTTGTATAAACATTTGAGGGCGAAATGTTTATAGAGAACTAGTCGCCCCTCATTCAGTTATGTAGGGTGGTGGGTGCTCTGTAGTAGAGCACTATTTTCCCCTCGATTCAAGTAAGCAGAGTGGTATGTGGTCTGCAGAGAACTATTTATCTCCTAATTTCAGTTAGTAGGGTGGTGGGTAATCTGTACGAACTATCCAGCCCCTTATTTTAGTTATATAGTGTGGTGGGAGGTCTGTAGGGAACTATCCATCCCCTTATTTTAGTTATATAGTGTGGTGGGAGGTCTGTAGGGAACTATCCATCCCCTTATTTTAGTTATATAGTGTGGTGGGAGGTCTGTAGGGAACTATCCATCCCCTTATTTTAGTTATATAGTGTGGTGGGAGGTCTGTAGGGAACTATCCATCCCCTTATTTTAGTTATATAGTGTGGTGGGAAGTCTGTACGAACTATCCATCCCCTTATTTTAGTTATATAGTGTGGTGGGAGGTCTGTAGGGAAATATCCATCCTCTTATTTTAGTTATATAGTGTGGTGGGAAGTCTGTACGAACTATCCATCCCCTTATTTTAGTTATATAGTGTGGTGGGAAGTCTGTACGAACTATCCATCCCCTTATTTTAGTTATATAGTGTGGTGGGAAGTCTGTACGAACTATCCATCCCCTTATTTTAGTTATATAGTGTGGTGGGAGGTCTGTAGGGAACTATCCATCCCCTTATTTTAGTTATATAGTGTGGTGGGAAGTCTGTACGAACTATCCATCCCCTTATTTTAGTTATATAGTGTGGTGGGAGGTCTGTAGGGAAGTATCCATCCTCTTATTTTAGTTATATAGTGTGGTGGGAAGTCTGTACGAACTATCCATCCCCTTATTTTAGTTATATAGTGTGGTGGGAGGTCTGTAGAGAAATATCCATCCTCTTATTTTAGTTATATAGTGTGATGGGAGGTCTGTAGGGAACTATCCATCCCCTTATTTTAGTTATATAGTGTGATGGGAGGTCTATAGGGAACTATCCATCCCCTTATTTTAGATATATAGTGTGGTGGGAGGTCTGTAGGGAACTATCCATCCTTTTATTTTAGTCATATAGTGTGGTGGGAGGTCTGTAGGGAACTATCCATCCCCTTATTTTAGTTATATAGTGTGGTGGGAGGTCTGTAGGGAACTATCCATCCCCTTATTTTAGTTATATAGTGTGGTGGGAAGTCTGTAGGGAGCTATCCATCCCCTTATTTCAGTTATGTAGGGGCGTAGATGGTCTATAGAGAATTGTTCATCCCCTAAATTCTTGTCCCCTCGTACAGTGATAGATATTATGCGAACTAGAATGTGGTAAGTGACATTGATTAATTATTGTAATTAATGGTGCTTTAATTGCAGGTGTTAAATATTGCCAGACTGGTCATTCAATCTGTAAATGTCTCGTAGTGTGTAATTTTGTTGTCATAGTGGGGTCCGTCTTATTGTTTCGGACATATCAACCGTATAAGTAAACGCCCTATGACGTTTCAATAACAATAGAATTTTATATTGCATCATTGGAATCGACAAACTGACATGTTTTGCGCACACACGATAAATTGTAAATCTTGAAGTAAGTTTTGAAATAAAATACGAGCCAAGTTCTTTTCGTTAGTTGTTTTTATAGCTTTTGTTACAAGAGGTGTGTATTCCTCGTCGTTGCTGGTCTGTAATTTAGTAGTATTTTATGAAAGGCATTCCTTCACAAGTAATTATACAACATCCCTTGTGGTTGTGCTCGAACTTGCTTCAAGGAATGTAATGAACGAAGTTTCTCGTAATGATGAGCGTGCAGCATCTTGCCTCCAAATGCTGTTCTGTATTTCATAAACTCGCCGTGAAACCAACTCCAGCCGTTCTTACTTGAATACACAACATCTGCTTCATCTACAGGGCAGAGCAAATTCTAATGACATAGATAAATAGTTGTTCCTCAACGATAAACTTGCCGTGAATGAGTTCCACTTTTGGATATAGATTGTGATGGTGTTTTTAATGATCATACATGTAGACATTCTGTATTCCGTCAGAGTCAACATACTCATGTATTTTATAATATGTATAACGCATACTTGTTTATTCATAAGAAGCCGAACAGTTAGAGAACAATTTTTTAACGATTAGTGAACGATCCTTTCAACGAAAAGTGAACGATCCTTTCAGGGATCAGCGAACAATCCTTTCAACGGTTAAAGAACGATCCTTTAATCTGTCAGTGAACGATAATTCCAACGATCAAAGAAAAGTCCTTTCAAGAGCCGGTACAAACCGTTCAACGGTCAACAGTAAGTCTTATTACTCTCTAATGATGGAATAGTCTTCATCGTCACCAAATACTACAAGGAAAAGCAAAGACAAGTTATAAAAATTAAGGTTAGTATATTTATACTAATTAAACAACTAAATACGCGTAAACACATTATTATATGTATTTTAATAGTGCATTAAGAAATGTAACATGTTGAAGTAGCTACTACACAAAATAGTGTTTCTTAATAATTTAATGAATTTTAACAATTTTTGTTTTACTTACAAAACTTATGATTTATTTGAAATATATATAATTACTTATTGTATTACCTATGGAGTCCTGAAAGTCTTTATTAGTCCGGTTTGTGGTTAATTTAAGTAAACAACGCGATAAAGTAAGACATTTTATTGCTTCCAGCTCCGGTAGTTGCAACATTGTCAGTACAAATTGGACATGTTTAATTTTGTGTCGAGAAATTTACACTCTGCATGTTTGTTAACTACAGTCAATATTGACTATTCAAACTGTGGTACAGAATAGCGTTGCAACCAGAATGTTTCAATGAAATAATAAACTCCTTTAAAAAAGTAATTGTTGGTTTTGTCTTCAAGCAGTCTTTCATTTTCAACGCTTATTTAATATTTGAAAGCCTACATGGAAAATTATTTATATAATACAACTGAGTTTAACGGTTTCATATCAAGAAAATTTAGATTACGTGATGCTCATGATTTGCAATTTTTATTTACTAAGAGACGAGTTGCACTTTTCATTTTTAAAATTACACGAATGTTATTATATTTATATACATTCTATCAGCTAAAATATGTTAGTTAGCTTTATTCGTCAGGATACCCAGCTTCAAAAATGCTCTTTAATTGTGTCTAACTACTCCTAACACTATTACAAAGCTCATATAAGATATAAGTATCTTCGTTTTGAAAAGTAGCAATGGACTATATTTGAGTTTTCATAAGACGTTTCTTCATTAATAACAGAAATAAAATTGAATGAACAAACTATTTACATTTTTATTACATGCTTCATTCTTTAGAACGTAATAATCTAGATTTTTATCCATTTCAAGTCCTAGAAACATTGGACGACAATGAGAAAATGTAAACTCGATTGTATTTTGTTCCATTGTATTCCCATTACTTAATTTGACTGATGCCATCATTATTTTACACTGCTCGGACTGGGAAACATAAATTTTCATTTGGACTTGTAAGAAAAATTCTTACTAGTCACTTAAATTCTTATTAGTGGACAATTATTGGAAACAATCTAAAATTTGTTCATGTGTATTAGAAACGTTCAGATTAATGTTATAGGAAAATAGCATACGTTGCCACCGTTTCTAAGATATAACTTGCCATTAAAATTGCTGACAAAAAGTAAAGGTTCTGCAACGGACCTTCGTGGTAAACCGTAACTAACAGTTTCTTCAGAGAACTGAGCTTAATATACTTATTTATTTTGCCGAACATACTTATGTTTTTAAATATATAATTAAATCAACGAAAACCCCTCCAAAAACCCTCACTTAAGTTACTTCACTTGAAAATTGAATCACGTTACAAAATACGACACGTTGGGTTTGTAATTCTCTTTTTTACGATTACAAATACACAACAATTTAATAAGGAACACAGATTATATCAATATACAAATAAATTTAAATAGTATTTAAATACGCATCATAGAGAATGATTAATTTTCTTATTCAATTTTGGTAGATTTAAATTTATATTTTAGGAGGGCTATTTTTGGAGAGTATTCCGTATGAACACGACGCCGTTGTCAATGACAGGCTGATGTCGCTAACTAATTGCCTCCCCCTGCACACATTTTACACCCCCCTCCTGGTTGTTAGAGTGCCCTTCCCGCCATTAACGCATACGTTTACAACGAGTTCATTTCGTTCCTCGTATTCAATTAATGACTTTTATTCGTTTAAAGGCAATTAAATGATTCTATTCTGAGCGTCGGTTTGCTACGTTTTTATGTTGGTGGTGACACCTATTCTTTGTTGATTTCTCTTTCACTAAATATTCGTTAATTTTATTTATGTTCATTCATATAAGTGGCAAGTACGTGCATTTTAAATACTTAAGGATTTTATTAATTTATTACCAAAAATAATTTGAGTGTCATTATTTTTATTACAAGTAAAAGCCATACAACACACATTTATTATAAGTACAAAATGTACAAATATTGTGATGATCGATTTCGGTAAACCACGCTTACCTAAGAGGGATTCACAAAGGAATCTCGTCTTAGGAAGGTAAAAGTGATTTACCGAAAACATAGAGAAAAAAGAAAATCGATCACCTCAATATTTGTACATTTTGTACTTATATTGTAATAAATGTACGCTGAGTGACGTACACTTGTATTGTTTTCTGCCAACACGTAATAGTCTGATAGGATGAGAATGCTGTAAGTGTTTTTAAGAGAACTAGACAGGATGGAATTTTGATCAGTTTTTGCTTTACAAAAGTATCTGAAAATGTAATCAAAGAAGCAATGAAATCAATAAAATCAAATGCTGTTGGTTGTGATGACATCTCGATTCAAATGTTGGTAGCTGTGAGTCCATTTGCCTTAAAGGCCATTATACATCTTATAAATGAATCACTCTGCAGTGGAGTGTTTCCTGAAGCGTGGAAACTGAGCATTGTACGCCCCTTACCTAAGGTAACAACACCATCAAGTATGCACGATTTAAGACCAATCTCAATCCTACCAGCGATGTCTAAGATTCTTGAAAAGGTTGTAGTGGATCAAATAACATTATTCATTGAGACAGAACACATATTGCCAAAACTCCAACCAGTCTTTAGACAGAATCATAGCACATGTACTGCACTTACAAACATGTTTACTGATATAATAGATGCTAGGGACAAGGGCAGATACAGCTCCCTTGTCTTATTAGAATACTCAAAAGCTTTCGATTCCATCAACCATGATATGCTACTAGCGAAAATGAAGTATTACCATTTTAGCGACAAAGTAATTGATTGGATGAGATCTTACTTAGGTGACAGGCTGCAAGTAACAAAGCTTGGGAGTGAGACATCAAGGCCCCTAGAAAAACAGCGGGGTGTACCTCAAGGTAGTTGTTTGGGACCAATTTTATTCAATTTGTACACAGCTGATTTCACTAAGTGTGTACAACACTGTTCTGTGCACCTGTACGCAGATGATTCTCAGCTACACTTATCTTATGACCAAAGCAGTATAAAACCTGCCATTGATCAAATTAACTCTGATTTGGATAAGATTTCTAGTTCGTCAGTTGTGAACGGTCTCAAACTCAATTTAGACAAGTGTGTGGTTGTCCACGTTGCCCCAAAGAATGTGGTGCAGGGTCTCGGTGAGTCTGGGTTTGGCGTGTCACTCGATGGCCATCGTCTGACAGTATGTGACAGAGTTAAGACCCTTGGTGTCATTCTAGACAGTGGCTTCACATTCTCTGATCACGTTACCTACGCCTCCCAGCGTGCCTTGGGCAAACTGAGGGGGCTATATAGATTTAGAAGCCTGCTACCTGAATCTGCAAAACTACGACTCATGCAGTCTCTCGTATTATCAGTATTTTATTATTGCTATCCTGCATACGGTAATAGTATTTCCAAAGATGATACAGAAAGGATTAAAAAAATCCAAAACTCTGCCGTACGCTTTATTTTTAACTTAGGGCGGTACGACCACGTTAGTCTTTTCAGGCAGTCTGTAAACCTCCTTCCCATGAAGGCCGTATGCAGGATGCTGACCTGCTGCATGACTCACTAAGTTTTAAAGCTCAATGAGCCCCAGTATCTAAGCGAGTGACTCTCATTCCGGGATGAGGTCTCACAGCGCAGCACACGTAACGGAGGAAAACTTCATTTTCCAAAGGTTACGCTTGAAGCTGGGAGGAAAAGCTATACTTATTTCGGCCCGACATTGTACAATGACCTCCCCGATAACTTCAAGCCTTACTCACATGAAACATTTCAGGTAAAGCTTAGGGAAATGCTATTAAATGGTGAAATAGTTGATTAGAAGTTGTTAATGTTTAGTTGTCTAGTTATATAATATGTCTCACTTGTTGCTTTAGGATTAGTTATTCACTGTTCATGTTAGTTTTATTTTTGACTCGAGTTGCTCTGAAAAGCAGTGTAAAACTGAGAAACGCTTATGTAAATAAAGGCATTTTTATTTATTTATTATTATTATTATAAGGAAACTATTATTTTTAAACAGTGACTCCTTAATCAGTTTAATACTGGTAGTGTTCTCCACTAACCTAACAGGAAGTAAAGCAACATACGAGAATATACTTGAAAAACGTCTTTCTGTTAGGTTAAGAGATGTCGGGGAGAGAAACTATTACTCAATATATGCAGTGACTGTCCCTTCACTTTTAGGTTTGAAACTGTTATTTAGAACCATTAATATGATTATTTCCTCATCCAACCCAAATCATGAGGTTTGAAAATGAAAACTGGTTACGTAGACTGCGTTATTCGGGCTGAGGTGTTTGGTGAATTTCTCAACAACTGTGTCGCGGTTGTATTGTGCCCACTTCACAACAACTGAGTAATTGCTGACTGATCAATTACGACTTCTGGATAAATAATTTGTTGACATCAGCTTTCTGTGAACGTCAACGAAGCTGCATCAGCACCATTCTTTGAGGGTGTCAATCTTAAAAGGAGGACATGCATCATAGATACAGGAAATGAAAAAAAAAAGAAAAAAAGGGTACACTGAATATACATGGACACTAAACTAAGCAGAAGAGTTTAAGACTATTCAACAACAACTAGATAACTGATCAAAATATACCTAGTAAAAATAATTCAGGACTGATAACATAAAATGACAATTAAACACCTTACACGCAAGGAGAGTAATCAATAGCAGTGGTACCTAGTGGTGAAGTATTGTAATCCATCTACTTGGGGCGCTAAGTATTATTTGTGTATGTTAGGTGCAGTAATACTACTTTTAGTACCGACCCAGCGCCCACTCAATGGTTGCCATTGACTTGGACACTACTAGCTGTTTGGGGTGGGTTCGGATGTTATTTAGTCTAGGGAACCGAGTATCTTGTCATTGAACCAAAAATCAGACCAACACTACGTGGTTCGGAATCCACGCTAAATTGTAGGTAGAGTTGCGTTGACTATTAATAAATAACCTTATAAAAGGATCGGTTACCTTGGTTTAAACGTGTGTTAATCTACACGCAACGCACTAATTTGCAGCTAATATACGCCCGTATGCCGGGGTATAATGATCACGGTACTATTATTCAAAATTTATAAATAAATTTGTTATATTCTGTACTTGCAATATACATTTTTCATGGTTAGTTCTGAAAAGCCCTTTGACAGATTTTTCACTCAAATGTTTTTAGTAACTTAAAACTCATCTTAATATACAACATACTAAAACGATGTTTCATTTAGAAATCTGCGGAATCACTGGACAGATTTTGATGAAATTTGGAATGAAATTAGCTCTTGTGTATTAGATCCTTACTAAGAAAGTATTTTTCTAAATTAAATTACTAAGGGGTAGAAACAGCCCATCAACGTGTCCTATTTTTCCTTTAAGATGAATATTGACATTAAATTAATAATTTATTTCAAACAGGTGATATATAAATGACTCAAAAGCTTGACTAATGCTGTGAAATGTTTAAGATTATTTCTACTAACTCTGACTTGACTGCACACACACTAAAGTGGACTTATATGATTTAATAGACTGTACAACTTTGTTGTCTAAGAGGACGGCAGCAAGCTGAGCTTTTATTATGTGATGGTTCCACGGAGAGAAGGGTAAGCAAGCGTAGTAAACCACACTGTAGCGAAGCAATGTCTGTCGGATAGTTATTAATAATTGGTCGGTAACTTAAGCTAATTGTTCCCAGTTCGATCCCAATTAAAGTAAACAAATTTTGAAATGGATCAGCCGATAACCACTGCTTTTTATTTGTCATTGGGCAATTAATTAATGGCGCTTTCTAAGGTACAGCACATCAGGCCTCAGTTTGTAACAACGACTACACTCGCTCATCTACATTGATCACACTAATTCAAAATCCATTTCATCCATATCTTGATCATCGGCGTCTTAAGTCTTAAATAAATTAAATAAAAAATTCTCCTATGTATAAAATACAATTCGAAACCTTTTTATATATTTATAATTAGTTTTAAGAAAACAATTAAGCATTTTAATTGTTTTCTTCAACGTCCTCAGAATTTTAAAAGCGTCTTAAAAATTATACAAAGAGGTAATGTTAAATAAAGCAAGACAATTCCGCTGGTTTTAATTATAGGGAAAGTAAAAGCTTCCGCAATCTCTTACCTCGTTCAATCTTAAAAAGCTGTTCTTACAAGACCCTTTTCAATTAGATTTAATCAGAAAGTAGAGTTATTTATTCTAAAAGGTGTAGCAAAGTCGATATTCTTTGTTCACTTTCTAAGCCAGAGCTTCTAGCAAATTAAACCAGTATTTTTAGAACAAGAACTTTTAGAACATATACTCCGTGTATATCATATATTTGTATGTATCGTACAACTTTGTATTACATTATATTTAATATATCAGTGCCAGATAAATTTTGAATGTTTACGATGAAAATGAGGAAAACATTTTGTCAGTATAATAATGTTCCATACTAAATTTTTGACAGAAAAAAAATACTTATGGTCATCTATAAAACGATAGTTTAAATGTTGCTCATTATTACTGACCGAATAGTTGAAACCCATGTGTATTGTCATTTTTCGTAGAGTGAAACGGATCTCTGAAAAAGTGCGGACACCCCATGATAAAAAAAAAAAATAAAATCTAATTAGTATAGACAGACGGCAATTTTTATTTCATTCTCTTTTTCTTATTAATTTCTGTTCTAGAAAAAAAAACGAATAAGAAATTGGGAGGGGTATCTAGTATGGTTGTAATATTTATTGTTGTTTACGAGACATTAAGAGTTAAAAGTAAGCACAATGTAGTAAGTCGTTTGAGGATTAATAACAATGTCCAATGTCTTTATTTATAAAAAAAACATAACTTTTGAATATCTCTTCTAGTTGACCATTAGTTAGGGTTTTTATTTCAAATACAGTTTCCTACATAATTTTTTTAAAAAAATTTCAGCATACAATAAATATGCTACCAGTTTTACAGGGTGGTTTTTTTGGTCTGTTTGTCCCCAATTTTTTCTTCGTTATACATTAAACTCTCCGTTGTATGTTTTTAGAAGGCAACTAGGATGTTTTTATGAAAAGCGAATCGTCCAAATACCTTTTAGTTTTAAGTGGAGCAATGATTACGTCATAGAATTTTATGTTTTGTTTGCACTACTGTATTTATTTTAGCAAAAAAGACACTTTAAAACTACAAATTTGAATCTGCCTCTTCCACCTTAACCCTGCGAGTTTTTCGGAAACAAAGCAACCCTTTTTAGTTCTGATTACACCATTAGTTTTTTTTTTTAAGGAAGACAATATTTAAGGTTATGTCGCATGACTCGTTAAGAATTTACAAGTTGACGTCCACATCTTGGACGTCCAACAGTGTTGAAAGTCACAATAGATAATGTATGATGTGGTTAAAAATACCTTTAAAAATATAATGAAGAAAACATAGATGGGAGGGGCAAACTAAAAACTACCATGTATGTTTCAATTGGTTTCAGTACTAGATACCAAAATAAAAGGAGGAGGAAAGACCAATTAAATACCTAAAAAAGAATTAAATCTAAATTATACAGATCTTGTATCTCTTAGTGTCACAGAGCCAAATCCAGGAAGAGCTAATCCCCCATGAAAAGAGCTGTCATTATTGTACAAGCGCATTTTAAATTATATCAGATGAAAAATGTATAAGTTACAGAAACAAAGTTGGACGATTGTTAAAATCACACGATACAGCTGAATAGTTTAATGGAAGTGGAAAGTCCGCGTTTAAGTTGGAAAGAAGTTTGTGACAAAAATAACCTAAACGTATCAAAACTTAGTCAAGTTTCAACTTTATGTCAGAAAGTCAGAGCAGCTTTACAATTCTTTCCCATCTTTGTTAAAATAAAGGAGTCAGTACTCGACCGATGCGAGACAAAACCATATGTTTGACTGTTGTTTGAAGAAGGAGCATTGTTTACTGTTCATTGTTTGTTTACCCTCCCATTACCAATGTTAGAACGAGCCCGTTCGCTTTCTATTCAAATTTATGCACAGCAAACAAATATTTAAGTTCTAAAATAGCTAATAAATTGATAGTTATCGGTAATAAATAACATATTTTGTTGTATGTAATACCTACAGTTAATTGTAATTTTTTTGGCTATGCATTCATTTGTACTCATGCAATCAATATATTAGTTTGGAATAAAACGTTGAAATACCGAATCTCACTAATTCATGCATGCCAAACGTTTAAAACAGTTTTCGTCAGCTGAAGAATGTGAAAGCCAGTGGCCGAGCGGCCTGAGGCGTCAAGACATCGTGCCTGAGTTATAGATATCGCAGGTTCGAATCCTGGCCTTAACCGAAAGTTTTTCTCAGTGATATTCACCTTGTACTGAATAGATTCCCCCCCTTACTCTGCCTGGAGAATTTCCCACACAGATCAATAGCCTATGGGGAATGGGAAGAAAAAAGGTTAAAGATAAAATTGACGCTTCTCTTTGATAAAAAATAAATAAATAAAGTAAATTTACTAACTCTGTAAACTGAACTAAATTATACAAGGATTCATTTTGTATTTATTATTTATTTATTTATTGGCATTACTCATTTAAATCCCGAATTTAAACATGTTATTGATATATTTATTATTTGCGTTTTTTACTATGTGTTTTTCTGTTACTTATTAAGAGTCTGCAGAGGCTCTCGGCCATTTAAAACAATGTTATTTTTGAACCGGACATACGATAATGCGTAACCAAACCAAACAGTTATTTTTAAACGGATTTTTTCCAAACAAATTGTATTTTATCAAAAACGAAATTGCGCGTTGCAATTGCTTTGCGAATTCCGAACTAGTTTTACAGAAAAAAATATTTAGTTTTTCTATTTTCACAGATTTTTAAAAACTATACGTATGTATTCAAAATATCAAAAGCTAACCCAATGCACAATATGATAACATTTAAAATGACGCTTCAAACACAACTTTTGGTCAATAAATAACAAAAAAATATGGATTCGCAAAAAACACTGTTCTTATGAGGGAGACAAAGGTAGTTGGACATTTGCCATCATTACGTGAAAATTATCAATCACGACGTTTCGATTTGGTAAAACCCAACCTTTTTCAATTGCTAAAAACTAAATTACATCTACACAAACATGTTATAAAACTACGTTCTTAAACTAATAAACTTATCTAATTTAATAATTATCTACATTTTTACCTAGATCCTAGAATGGGGTACAACAAAATCAACTTATACTAAATATAAAATGTTAACAGGGTTAAATTAATATAACCAATTAGGCGCTGTCAAGGTCACGATATCAACGAAAAAATGTTAAAACACAATTAAAATTAATATTCAAATCAGACTGAAATAAGATTACATTAACTAATCATAAATATATGGTATCTGAAAAACACTATTAATTTAAAATAACATTCAACATGCACAAAAATGATATATATGACTCGGAAGGACTGAGACTACTATTACAATTACATTTTACTATTACAATTACATTTTAACCTGAAAAGAAAACAATTATTAGGAATAAAACAATACAATAATCAAATATTACAAAAATGATGAAGTCTTACGACCCGCAGAGACACTGTTCTTATGGGATTAAAAACAACATGACCGACAGCCTCTGCAGACTCTTACGTTGTTATTGCCAATGGATAACTTTATTATTGTTATCATTGTCAATATTTTCCTCTGCATAACTTTTGTTATTTCATAAAATTGTTATTGTATTTAATCTGATTTCTATAATGTTGCTGTCAACTAGTAAATATATATTTCACTATGGACAGAACTGTAATTTAAAATATGAAATATGGTGTTACCGTTGCTGTGAATGAACATTGGGACACGTTTTTTCATCGCATTACAATTATATTACATCATCATCGCGCTCTATACATTGACACAGTGTTAGTTACATGTCTTAGCTAACTGCTACTGGTACATTCCTGTTTCTGTTTTTTTCTCTAAAAGAAATAAACATGTCATATCATTTAAAACAGGTCTTGGTGACACGCCTTTCACTCACAGTGGTCACTCACTGTCTACCGGATACTAAAGATTGATGTATTAGAACTGGATGGGTTCGTCCAGTTACGTATAAAATCCAATATCTAATGCACCAGAATTAATCAGCTGATTATTATTACAGCTGTTATTGATTGTGAACATTACAAAAAAAATGCATTGTTGTATTTTTCTAGTAATGTGTTAATGATGAAATGATATTGTTCAGTTAAAGTTTTGTTTTGTTACTGAAATGTCTGTCTCTCTGTGAAATAGAAATAACTGTACTTATGATGAAGGGGAAATGTTGAATGGGTACGATCTTACGAAGTTACGCTCTTGTTTAACGACAGATTTCCCGACAGAACACCGATATCGAAGTCAAAACAGTGCAACGTTTTGAGGAGACTTGTAGTGTTGACCGTCCAAGACGTGCCGCGTCCTTATCTGCTACGAATGAGGACAAATCCTTAGAAATACTGCCAATATTTGTTCAAGATACTTCATCATCCTTAAGAAACACTGCTTCAAATTACGATGTAAGTCCTTATTCAGTTCTGAAAGTCTTAAAGAAAAACTCAAATCACCCGTTTAATGTTAATTTAGTCCAGGAGCTTTCAGAAGACGATTTCGACCGAAGACTCGAATTCTGTGAAATAATGATCACTAATGATGACCAATCATCTAACTTTTTAGCTAACCTTGTGTTTTCTGACGAAGCCACTTTTACTTCCAATGGACAAGTAAGTAGGACACAACTTTTTTTTTTTTTTTTTTTTGAGTGACAAACACCTTCATTGGATGACTGGATGACGGAGAGCCACACGCAGATAAAGTTGATGTTTGGGCTGGGATTGCTGACAAAGGGATGGCAAATATTTTCAACATCGATGTATCGCAAACCAAATATCGAAAGGAAAATATCGATATATCGGGTAACCGATATATCGAACTGTAAACGATTTATCTGTTTAAAATTAATTATGCACTGACTCTTATGTTATGACCAAAAACACCCTCATTTTTTGCTGTCACTATTTAGAATAACTACTGAATGTAAAAATTAAATAGATTTATTTGCAAGAAACAAGTTGTGGTCTGTGATATTGGATTAAAAAAATCGAAATAAGAATAACTAACTATACTGGTACCTTTAATTATTATGTTAACTATAAAATAACAGTATAATAACATTGTTATAATTGTTTTTAACATTTAAAAATGCCTTTAGGCTTTTTAGAAATAGTAAAAATTAAACAAATTAATTCACTAAGGCATTTCAATTAGGCATCTTAGAGTCAGCGTTGTCAACTCACACAGAACTTCATTTACGTGTTTCACTCACTGGTATACAATAAACTACATTTTAGTGCGTTAATCTCACGTAAAACAACTAAATAAAGTAACTTTATTATTTAAATGCATGTTTAGTACACATAAGGGGCAATTTAAATGTGTTCTTTTCGAATTGATGATTTTGAGGAGAGAGAATAACGTCATTATTTAGTAATATCGACGACCAAAATATCGATATGTCCGATATTATCGAAAGAAAATATCGATACTAATATATCGATATATCGAAAAATATTTATAGATATTTCCTATATATCGATATATCGTTACCATTCCTGGACACAACATTGTTGGGCCTTGCATAATTAACAGAATTTTGAACGGGAATCGTTACCAATTCCATTTTACCAGCTTTACGAGCTGTAGGACAGAACTCTAATAGACTATGGTTACTTTGAACACTTGCTGTAATTGTAAGTAATACTACAATTAGCACTGTCTGTTGTTTAATCTTTTGTCAATTGTTATACTTAGTTGCACTTGTAATTTTAAGCGATGTTTTCCATAGTAATTTTTGTTTCTTGTTTTGCTTTACACGCTGCCATTTCTGATTGGATTCACTTTTTTTGATGCGGTTTGCGACATTTAACTCGGCTGAATAAGACCTTTATAATAATATGAAAAGACCCATGCTTACATTCAAGATTTCTTTGATGGCCTCCACGGGCTGTCACTCAAATGTAGACATGTGATGGTTAGATGGTTATTACATGAATAAGTAGTTAAGATAGACATAAAATAATGTGCAAATATTATGGATTGTATCTGCAAAAAAAAAAAAAAAAAAAAAATTCTAGACTTCAAACGCACTGTATGTTTAAAGTTACATGTAGTCTGACTCCGAAATTTGTTACATACATATAAAGCTAGAAACTTTAAATATTGCGTTTACTCCTCTACGTAACATATAAGACGAAATGTAACTGCATTTGCATTTTTTATTTATGTCCGACTAAGAAAATACTGTCTGCTCAACGGTATGCATTTATAACGACTAGTTTCACAGCTAAATAAATACTTACACACTTGTCATTGAAACATATCGTCATGTCAGACATCAAAGCAGTCTTTAATGAGCCCGACTTGTGTGTAGACATGTCATTAATTAATGATAAACGGACAGCTGGGACAGCTGATGGATCATTAAAGGGGTCCTTACAACATCATTTACAGTAGTTGGATTTCGTTTTATTTTTGGTTGAATTTAACAGTTTGCATATAATAGAAATGTTCCAACTAAACATTTTAAAATCTTAAAATTCCCATTTACTTAACAGTTGTATTTAAGGATTGTTTAGTATTGTTTTTTTATAAGACTACACTATTATATCATACTATTGATAGGTTAGTTTGTATCTATATGTGTTTTTTTAACTTCACTCACCAGTTGACATGGGCATTAAGGCCTGTGCGTTAGCTTTATTCAATATTGTATCTGTAATAAAAGCAGACGAATAAAATTTCCCAAGCTGCTGAGAAGTCGACAACCCTGTAGTAGACAACATTCAGCGAGCTAAAACTACAGGGAGCTGTTAATTTCAACTGTTCGGTTTGAATTTATTATTATTATGTGTCATGATAAACTCTGTATGATTAATAAAAGTCCAACCTAGTGTAGGCCTACCATAAGTTGATACTATGAATTTTATTAATTTCAAATCACCAAAAATTCCATTTTTAGTTCAACATAATATCTGTAAAAAAGAATAAAAATGATAATTTATTTACAAGAATCGACTAATGGTACACTATTAACAGTTCTTCACCTAGTAAATGACACATCAAAAGTTACGATCTGATCATTATTATACGAGTAGATGGAATCCTTGAAATAGAAACCTATGTTTTTGGCGTTTTTCGTGGAGCGAGGCCTGTTAAACAGCAGGAAGACAGAGTTACACTTCTAACAATACATTACAAAACATATTTACGCTTAATTTATATACCATAGAGAACTCAGCGGTTAATTTAGAACCTGGAAGCTAAAGCTCAACCCATAAAAAAAGAAAAAAAATGAAACAATCTGTTTTTATTTGCATTATAAGTTATCATAATGGAAATGTTTTATTTGTCAAGTCGTTATTTGTATTTTTTTGCATTGTTAATATCTGTTACTGAAAAACTTTGCAGTTCGGATTCGGACAATTATTGAATTATTAAATAAATTATCGGACTCCATATAATAATTATAATAAAAAAAAAAAAAACTCTTTAACTCCTTTTAGTGGAAAGGACTTTTTACTGAGTCAGTGAGTGTAAGAGTGAGTGAGTGAGTGAGTGAGTTAGTGAGTGAGTGAGTCAGTGAGTGAGTGAGTGAATGAGTGAGTGAGTGAGTGAGCGAGTGAGTGAGTGAGTGAGCGAGCGAGCGAGCGAGAGAGAGAGAGAGAGAGAGATAGAGAAAGAGAGAAAGAGAGAGAGAGAGAGAGAGAGAGAGAGAGGGAGGGAGGGAGGGAGGGAGGGAGGGAGGGAGGGAGGGAGGGAGGGAGGGAGGGAGGGAGGGAGGGAGGGAGGGAGGGAGGGAGGGAGGGAGGGAGGGAGGGAGGGAGGGAGGGAGGGAGGGAGGGAGGGGAGGGAGGGAGGGAGGGAGGGAGGGAGGGAGGGAGGGAGGGAGGGAGGGAGGGAGGGAGGGAGGGAGGGAGGGAGGGAGGGGAGGGAGGGAGGGAGGGAGGGAGGGAGGGAGGGAGGGAGGGAGGGAGGGAGGGAGGGAGGGAGGGAGGGAGGGAGGGAGGGAGGGAGGGAGGGAGGGAGGGAGGGAGGGAGGGAGGGAGGGAGGGAGGGAGGGAGGGAGGGAGGGAGGGAGGGAGGGAGGGAGGGAGGGAGGGAGGGAGGGAGGGAGGGAGGGAGGGAGAGAGAGGGAGGGAGAGAGAGAGGAGAGAGAGAGAGAGAGAGAGAGAGAGAGAGAGAGAGAGAGAGAGAGAGAGAGAGAGAGAGAGAGAGAGAGAGAGAGAGAGAGAGAGAGAGAGAGAGAGAGAGAGAGAGAGAGAGAGAGAGAGAGAGAGAGAGAGAGAGAGAGAGAGAGAGAGAGAGAGAGAGAGAGAGAGAGAGAGAGAGAGAGAGAGAGAGAGAGAGAGAGAGAGAGAGAGAGAGAGAGAGAGAGAGAGAGAGAGAGAGAGAGAGAGAGAGAGAGAGAGAGAGAGAGAGAGAGAGAGAGAGAGAGAGAGAGAGAGAGAGAGAGAGAGAGAGAGAGAGAGAGAGAGAGAGAGAGAGAGAGAGAGAGAGAGAGAGAGAGAGAGAGAGAGAGAGAGAGAGAGAGAGAGAGAGAGAGAGAGAGAGAGAGAGAGAGAGAGAGAGAGAGAGAGAGAGAGAGAGAGAGAGAGAGAGAGAGAGAGAGAGAGAGAGAGAGAGAGAGAGAGAGAGAGAGAGAGAGAGAGAGAGAGAGAGAGAGAGAGAGAGAGAGAGAGAGAGAGAGAGAGAGAGAGAGAGAGAGAGAGAGAGAGAGAGAGAGAGAGAGAGAGAGAGAGAGAGAGAGAGAGAGAGAGAGAGAGAGAGAGAGAGAGAGAGAGAGAGAGAGAGAGAGAGAGAGAGAGAGAGAGAGAGAGAGAGAGAGAGAGAGAGAGAGAGAGAGAGAGAGAGAGAGAGAGAGAGAGAGAGAGAGAGAGAGAGAGAGAGAGAGAGAGAGAGAGAGAGAGAGAGAGAGAGAGAGAGAGAGAGAGAGAGAGAGAGAGAGAGAGAGAGAGAGAGAGAGAGAGAGAGAGAGAGAGAGAGAGAGAGAGAGAGAGAGAGAGAGAGAGAGAGAGAGAGAGAGAGAGAGAGAGAGAGAGAGAGAGAGAGAGAGAGAGAGAGAGAGAGAGAGAGAGAGAGAGAGAGAGAGAGAGAGAGAGAGAGAGAGAGAGAGAGAGAGAGAGAGAGAGAGAGAGAGAGAGAGAGAGAGAGAGAGAGAGAGAGAGAGAGAGAGAGAGAGAGAGAGAGAGAGAGAGAGAGAGAGAGAGAGAGAGAGAGAGAGAGAGAGAGAGAGAGAGAGAGAGAGAGAGAGAGAGAGAGAGAGAGAGAGAGAGAGAGAGAGAGAGAGAGAGAGAGAGAGAGAGAGAGAGAGAGAGAGAGAGAGAGAGAGAGAGAGAGTACTATAAACAGACCTAGAGTACTATAAACAGACCTGCTACGTATAATAAGACAACATTTTATGGTGCAAAGAGATGTTAGAGCTCTACTAACAATTACTAGAGCCTGTAATAGAGAGGAGTATAATATATAAGAGATTCTCCTACGTGACTTGTAGAGCGTATTATAAGAAAATTGTATAAGATGTCTGCTAAAATAAAACGGCCGAAGAACTGGCAACAAATTGGCAATAGAGACGATTAAAGGTTAACTTGACATTCCAAGTTCTATCAAGTCAGATTTATTAAAATGTAGAAAGGTATCAAGTGGTAAATCGTAAGTAGCTATCCATTTATCATTGGCATATTACTTAATAACGCTAAGGGACCAATAATTCGTCCACAACATTTATTAGTACTCATAACTCATTTTAGACCACACCTGGACGACAAGTGTACTGTTAATAAACTTACAAACAAAATAATTCTAGATGTGGAACATCTCTTATATATTTTTATATAAATACTACACCAAGCATTGCTCGATCTAACAAAAACTATAGATACTCTTACAACTATTCCCATATTAATTTCTTTGGTTTCCAAAATGTTGACCCAATTTCTTTTTTAATAATTTGATAAAATAACTATATTTTATTTTTAGTTATACATGATTCTGATACACTATTTTCAAAAATCCACATTCCTTCTTTAAGGTGGTCGCTCCCCAAACTACCAAGCCACCGATGGAAAGTCGAAAGTCCTATCACGTAGTATCGAGCCCTATAGACATACAATATCTGCATTAGCGGACTAAAACACGCTGTTCTATTACAATTCCAACTGTACGGTTCGTGTTTATTATTTTAATGAGTTATAGTGAACACTTTATGATAAACGTACAATCTAGTGGACCATTAGTAGATACAGTATTTTGAGTTTTTTTAAATTTAATAGAGAGATAAGAGTATTCAATGAAAAAAAATTATCATCGACTAGAACAGTCCTTCACCTTCCGAATGACACTTAAATTGTTACGATATGATCATTATTACAGACTGAATTCTTGAAATAAAAAATCATATTTTTGCGATTTTCGTGAAGCGAAACAGCTCCCTTGCGGACGTCCAGATATTGGTTGTCATCGAATTGACAAGTGTTGGTAGGTAATCTGATTGAGTGATATTTGTTCGCAAGTAAATATTTAGTTTACGTATTAAATAGTATTTAAAATTAAAAATATGCTTTTTTAAGGAAAATGGTGTATGTTATAATAAATATGGTCGAAAATGTGTTTTGATTAAATATGATAAATATTATATGGATTTTGTTAACACATTGGTTTCCAATTACTCTTTTCACGTCGCTTAAACCTATTCTAGACGATAAGTTTTCTCAATTTGGCCTCTTTTGAGCGTTTTGCCAAGATTTTTTAATAAATGATAAAAATTCCTTATGTAAACACAAAAATGTATTGCTATACATCCTCAAACTAAGTAAAGCACAAAGAAAAATAGTCGACAAAAGTAATGTACAAACCTGAAAATATAAATATGTAAAAATGTACATATTTTGTTTATAAAGAAATGCCACGAAGAATAACTATTATAAAAAATTTTCAATTTGAGAAATCCAAAAGTTTTAAATTCTCATGTAGTTTTCGGAAACAACAAAAATTGTACAATAAAACCACTAATACCTGAATAATATTTACTTTTTTTATGTAAAGGAAATAAAGAAACAATCAGCTAACAGAATTTATGCTAAGATTTAATTAAAAAAAAAAAAAAAAAAAAAAAAAAAATGATTGACAAATATTTACGCTAAACCAATCGTGTGATATTTAATATTATATTTTTCGCAGGATCATGAATATTAATAGAGTTGTACTATGAAAGGGCCAATCATTGATTGTTAAGAACAGGTTGACTTAATAGCCATTGAAATTACGTAATTTTTAGAATATTTAGCCCGGTTCATTTTAGAGCAAATATTTTCAGAAATTCAACTGTAAACATCTTTTGATTGCAATTACCCGTTGTCTGAGTCGAGTGTAGTGTTTTTTCATAACTCAATTACAGATTATCACCCACATTTCTGATGGATATCGTATTTGAAAAAGGGGAATTTTTATATCATAAAAATGAGAATTCATTTAAAGCATTCTCAATACTTGATTAAATAAAACATTCTAATGGGTTAACGTTTAGATCAAAAACAAATTCTTTTGATGTACAAGACTTTAAGAACCAAACAAAAGTAAGATTTTTCCCCCCACCTTGTCGCAGTTGTCCAGAGGTTCGACAGGGAGGGAAGACTTAGAATCCAACTCGATGTTAGTGAAGGAATCGCTCATAGTCCTGTTCTCTGCCATGCCGAGCCACTGATAAAAACACACGTCGAGAACCGATGTCCGGTGCAAATCACGTCGCTCACAATACACTAGGACGGCGGTCGCACGATGAATGTTTGTGTTTTGCCGTCAGATCGTCTCTTTTCTCTGTCCTCCTCCCATTCTCTCCCCCACTCTTCTAATGTTGACCCGCGCAGTTCATGTCGCGCGCACTCCACCAGCATTCCGCACGATGATTGTTGTATCACACCGTTAGATTGTATCTTTTCTCTCTCCTCCTTCCATTTTCTCCCCCACGTCAGTCTCCTTCCTCCCATTCTCTCCACACAATCCCCCAATGTTGCCCCGCACAGTTCACGTCGTGCGCACTCCACAGTCACACTATGAATGTTTGTATCTCGCCGTAAGAGCCTCCTTTCTGTCTTCTCTTCCTATTCTCTCCCTCACTTTCCCATCGTTACCTCACGCACTCCACCGGCCGTCACACTATGAATGTTTGTATCTCGCCGTTAGAGCCTCCTTTCTGTCTTCTCTTCCTATTCTCTCCCTCACTTCCCATCGTTACCTCACGCACTCCTACGGCCGTCACACTATGAATGTTTGTATCTTGCCATTAGAGCCTCCTTTCTGTCTTCTCTTCCTATTCTCTCCCTCACTTTCCCATCGTTACCTCACGCACTCCACCGGCCGTCACACTATGAATGTTTGTATCTTGCCATTAGAGCCTCCTTTCTGTCTTCTCTTCCTATTCTCTCCCTCACTTTCCTATCGTTATCTCGCTCACTTCACCGACCGTCACACTATGAATGTTTGTATCTCACCGATAGAGCCTCCTTTATCTCTTCTTTGCCCATTGTCTCCCCCAATTTCTTCGCGCACTCCAACGGCCGTCCCACTATGATTGTTTGTATCTCACCGATAGAGCCTCCTTTCTCTCTTCTTTTCCCATTGTCTCCCCCAATTTCTTCGCGCACTCCAACGGCCGTCCCACTATGAATGTTTGTATCTCACCGATAGAGCCTCCTTTCTCTCTTCTTTTCCCATTGTCTCCCCCAATTTCTTCGCGCACTCCAATGGCCGTCCCACTATGATTGTTTGTATCTCACCGTTAGAGCCTCCTTTCTCTCTTCTTTTCCCATTGTCTCCCCCAATTTCTTCGCGCACTCCAACGGCCGTCCCACTATGATTGTTTGTATCTCACCGTTAGAGCCCCCTTTCTCCTTCCTCCACTTCCCACTCCAACCCACTTCTACAGCAAGGCCAAGGCCATCAAAATCACAGATAAGTATTGTGGTTGTATTTTATATCACCACAAAATAACAATAACTCGTTGTCATACTCTGTGGACTAAAATATAGTTTTTACTCAAGACCTGATAATGAAAGTAATTTTTATTTCCTGCTCGCAGATGACCTCACAATATTAACGGAGTCATGCCATTTGTAAGACTAAACGTTGAAAAGTAAATTCAACATGCTCATTAACCAGAAATGCATATACATGCACATGCAAACAAGAATTTAGTGTAACAATTGTATTAGAACTATGATAAACGCGAACTAGTGGTGCAGTACTGTAACCCAGCTACTTGGGGTCAAAGAGCTTTGGAGATTGTAGGCGATATGTTCTATGCTCGGTCCTCTTAATACGCAATAACACGGTCTTCGCTCAATGGTTGCCATCGACGTGGATACTACTAAGATAAGTCTGGAGTGATCATGTTGGGTGGTGGAAATGGTTCAGATGTTTTAAATGGAAGAGAACTGACTATCAGGATTGTTATATGAAAATCAGACCGACACTACGTGGTTTGGATTCCACGTAAAACTGTAGGTGCCTTAGTTAACCCCCTTTTCGGCTAGTAATAAATGGCTCATTATATAGACCCGTTCTTCTACACTCATCATACTTATTCGCCCCTATTAATAGGCCTTATCTCTACGATCGGTGTCTTAAGAATGAATATGTCATACATTAAAGATCTAGTGTTAATATTTATTAATAACACTAGATTTGGGGTAAAACTTTGTGTATATTGAAACATGTTCGGCACTATTTTAGTGCAGCGTGGACCACATTGTTTGTTTTTTCACATCTGGAGATTGAGCTCTTCAGATGAAAAGCGGGTCTGAAAACAGAATTAGCACAGAATATTGTTAAAAACAGCAGATGTGGTTTGGGAGTTTGGCGTTCGTCATAAACTCTCATTTCGTCTTGACCTACTGCACTATTCAAGAGTGTTACTCCGCTCTGCAAGAAAATTGTCTGCTTCCTTTGAATATTACATTATTTGAGCATGCACAGAAACAGCGTTAGTAAGTAAATTGAAATATTACTTTGACAAAATATACTCAATGTTTCATCTGACCATATTAAAGAACTGTTACTAAAACGTTATTAATGCAATTTGTATTGATACTTTCAATTCGGCGAGAAGATCCATCTGTGAAAACCTAATTTTTAGGTTCGTTTCCACTTTCACCTGTTAATATTGGAGTTGGAAATTTATTAAAAGAATATATTTATGCGAATAGCTCTATAAGGAAACTTTCTTGAATAACAACGACAAATGATGGAGTCAGTTTTACGAATAATTCAATTGCAAACACTTGAATACGTAGGGGCCTACTTAAGTTGGACAATGGAATTCGATTTATAGTGATTTGATTTCTGCAATTATACTGCCGTTTGGTAGAAAAGGTAATCAAGAGCACAGAAACAGTTAATATATTATGGAATATACCACAGAGAAGAAATAAACAGAGGCAGCTTTCAATAGTGCGCTGAATAGTGGCGAGTAGTTATTTCTCCAGTTTGCCATGCGATGGCAGGGCCAGCACATTGTCAGTTCCTTCCTTGTTCCGCCCAAATCCTCTAAGATAAACCTAGAAATAGTAATTAGGCCTATCATTAATATGCATAAAGTCTCACATTAGTTGTAATCCATCAACTACTGCCACTGAAGAGAGGAACGTACCTTTAAGATCTGTGACTGTACTGACTTATGCATTGGACATGAAGTGGTAAAGCAAAGTAAAATTTATTAAAATAACAAAAATTACTCAGTGACAGTGAAACAGGACGGTTACGTCCTAATTCACAAAAAATAAAGAAAATTCATGTAATAATTTTAAAAAATGCTCAATTAAAAAGTCTTCAAACAAAGTACTAAAGGAAGGAGTTTGATAGGGCTTTTCGGTAACCTCAAAATTGGCTTCATATTCATATCTAAGTGAATAAGCTTGATTCATGCATTAACATTGAATTTGTTGGTAATAATACGACCAAAGGTATTACTAACCCCAAATTATTAAACTCAATAGTTGTAACTCAGTTCGTATACGTGAGAAAACACTCAAAACCCGGTGAAAAGACCTTTTTTTTATGAAAATAAAACCTCTATTAAAATCGAACCGCATAAAGTTTCCTTTCAACTAAAAAACTTAATGAAACTACGGTAGTTAAAGCTGTAACCGGTCCTAGAAGAGATTTTAAAAAAATGTTTTGTAGTTCCGAAATGGCATCCGCCTCAGTGCAACTTGAATTGACAATAAATAGTTCCAAAGAGTTGGCACAAACCTTTCCCCGTATTAAACACTAAAAAAATCAAAACTTTGAAAATTACCAGTTTGATTCCCGAATAAGTTTTTGTTTGCCATAACTCAAAAACTAGTCAAGTTAGGGACATGCGATTTTTATCAAAATATATTGAATTGTAATTCACATTTATCCTGAAAATGTAATCAAAATTGTTAGAGCCGATTTTGAGATATTCTATTTTTTTATGTTTTTGCCCATAAAAAAAACTAAAATTTCAAAAAAGTGGAAAAATTGTCTGGAGATATTGGATAAATACACATACATACCAAATTTCATACAAATCGAGCCATGCGTTTGGTATTCAGCGAACTGCACATACACACAGACAGACACACATACGGACAGACTACAAATTAAAGAAAACTAATTTTCTGCTTCAGGGGGCCCTAAAATGGTTTTTTAGACCAACTTGTAAAAAAAAGGTAACCATCACAATACTTTCTCTATGCTAACGCTTATAGGAGAAAGTAACAATTGGCTATTTAAGTAATTTTTGTTATGAAATAACCTTAAATTTGCACTTACACGGCTGTGCTACTTTACACCCTCCTAAAGTAGACAAGGGGTTTTTAGAATATAAACCCTTGTTACCTAGGAGAAAAGTTACAGGCCGAGCTTTTATATTGATGTAATTAATGGGTTAGAGGGAACCACGAAGGAAGGATAAGCAAGCGTAGAGCACCACATCGTAGCAAAGCACCGGCTAGTTAATTTATAATTTAAACAAAAGTAAACAACTAGATTGTCGCTAATAAGGAGTGAATTACATAAGATTATTTTAGAATATAAAGTGCTTTTTTCAACAAAAAAATGTAGGCCTACCGTTAGATTTCACAACAAATTCGAGTACTCGCCTTGAAATCAGGTTAATGGCTCTAACGTAACCTTGAGATAAAATTGTGATAAAAAGAATTAGAGCTCCCGACCAAATAACAAAACGCACAGCTGTGATGGGAAGTAAAGGCTACATTGCAGGATACGAAATCATTTTAAGATGAAATGATATCATTTGAATTACAATTAAAACAGTAACTGGCATTGGTATTTTCTCATTCTGGCTACGTGCCTACATGTAATGATGTTAATTAAACCGATACTGATTTCCTAGTTCCTACAAAGTTGGACTGGTCAGTACATTCATCAAGACATAGTGAGAGGTATATACTATCTAAAGCCAATTTTAGCAATAATCTTTCTACTTGCTCTCCCATACATGTGCCTCTTCTTAAGACATTATTTATCTGTAAGACGATGATCGTAGATATATGGGCGAATATGACAGTGTAGTCATTGTTACTAACTGAGGTCGACTGTGCCTTAGAAAGAGCCATTTAATAGCTCAATAGCTGGGGAATATAAGGGACCTACACTTTACGTGGAATCCGAACCATGTACTGTTGCACTGATTTTCAGCTAACTGAACAATTCTCTTCCCTGCACAACATCCTGGCTCTGACTACCACCCAACATGGACACCCCAGACTTCACTAGTCTACGTTGATGGCAATCATTATGAGGACGCCATGTCAGTTTTGTTGGAAATTGATGCGTTCTGGTTCAAAATTCTACGTAATTTTAGTATCTCATAAGGCCTTAAGGTTTGTGGAGCAGATGGTCTATTTTGTATTAATTTATTAAACATTCATGTTTGTTGTTTTACAATTGTTTAGGATCAGCGTATGTACAGCAATTATACGTTACATACTAAACATGTATCGAATAATGAAGTTTAACGGTATACATAATATGCTTGGTACAGCCAGAATAATTTGCATACATACCAAACATTTTACCAGATTTCTTACTAAATTGAAATTTAGTTTTCAATTTTTCACTTTTTTGAGTTCCGCTCTTACATTCATTCACTAAATCGGCACTGTACGGAAAATTTCGTTACTTCCACAAAAATAAACAATTCAGGGCCAGCATTCAATTGATGCATTAATTTCACATTCTCAATTCCAACAAGAGATTGCACCGTGTTTTATATCGGCTTATACCGGAAGTAGCCAGGAAGTTGTCGGGCGATTCTACTGCTCGTAGGTAAAGGCGAGATGTACATATAATATATATACTCTCAGGGAAAGTGTAATGTGAGAAATAGCAACTTGATTGCGAAATACTGTACTTCGAAAATTTCGATAGTTTTTTTCAATAATGTTTATTTAAGCCTTAGCGAAATGAATATCGGTAGCTATGTCAAATATTTGTAACACAATATTTAAAAATTAGACTATTATTTTTGGGAATACACTCGTGGGCCGCAAAATGGATCTAACGGGCCGGATATGGAATATAATGGGCCGGATATGGAAAAGGTTTCTAATTACCCATGATTTAAAATAATAATTTTATTTTTCAAACATTCCAATACAATTGTCCCCGAATACAATTAAAAAGAACACGAAATATATAAAAACACTTAAATGTTTTATACAATAAATTCACGTAAACAATATTTATATCTTTAAATATACGTAATTTTGAAAATAATAATAAATTATTACCATACCATTTTGTTTTATTTATCACCTTCGTGGTTTTAGTGCAAAATTTAAGATAGCACGCTTAAGTATTTTCAAATAAAAAAAAAAAACTTTCAGAAAAAGTAACAAATTATTATTACTACTCATAATTTACAAATAAATATAAGTAAATATTTATTCATTTTAATCCATTTGACTTATAACACAGTATATGTTCCATGCAGTACTATATTATCAATGCATATAAAGAGGAATACAGGTAAAACAATTATTATTGCTTTCTATAAAAGAAATTTGTTTTTGAAAAGACTTTTAAATAATCAAACAAAGAGTAATAAAATAATACGATTCCGCCCGTTTTAATTATTGGAAAATTAAAATCTTCCGCAATCTTCAACCCCATTCAATCTTAAAAGGCTATTCAATTCTCCCCTTTTCAATTAGGCCCTTTTCAATTAAAAAGTGACTTTATTTAGTCCAAACAAATTAGAAATAGCCTTGAGTTACTGATTATTTCTAAAATAAATCTATGTTTTAGTAAATCATTTCTGTTTTTAGGTCTTTAATTTTATGTTGCAGGAAAGCAGTAAATACCTATTGTTAAATGTTTTGATTAGTATTAATTAAACATGTTAACTAATTTAGCGTATTATAGTATTATATTGAAAGAAAATTAAGCAAGGTAGCTTAACTGTTTTAGTGCTATATGTTGATAGTACTAAAAAACTATAATACAAGTAGTTAGGTTTTATAGTGTGTAGAGCAAAATAAAGACACATGTCAGGCAGTGAAGACATCTCCAGTGTTAATGTTATGGACACGACAACTACCCTCTACCACGGGGGCCTCGTGTGTCTGGACCATTCCGCCCATTCCGGTTACTTATAGTGTTTCTTAATCAATAACAAAACGGATTAAAACAGAAACACCTTTTACAGTTTTAATTTAGAGAAAACATCTTTTAAACAGGAATAGTTCATTTTCAACACAATCCCTTATATACTGTTAAATATATTACAAAAAATTAAACATATGATTTTCATAGGTTTAGTAAAATAATTTTTTGTTTTGAAGGACATTGATTCCCAATTCATTTAAAGGAAAGCTTATTTTAAATATGACACCTTAAAAATAACAAATTTGTATTTTAGTTTATTTTTTCTTGGTTGAACGCCTATATGATTTTTAGACCTTGATGTAAGCAGGCCTATGTGTAATTTTACTAGTATTTAAATAATTAAAAAAAAAAAAAAAAAAAAAAAAAAAAAAAAAAACAATATTCTATAGGCCTAAATCGTTAGTTTTAGAACACTTTTATACTGCTTTAAAAATTACAAATTAATGATTCGTAATAAATTTATAAGATACTAAATAAAACATCTTTCCACAAACAACGTTTGAAATTTACAAGATACAAATTGGCTCAACAGTTTAAATGGTGAAGCAGCGAAATAGTTGTCGACAATAACAATTAAAACCTGTTGAAAACTTTGTAATCTTGTAAGAGGCTTTTACAATTCTTGCCTGAGTTTTTTCTAATTAAAAGGCAGCGCTCGACTGGTGCTAGACAAAACCATATGTTCGACTGTTGTTTGTGCAAGAGGCATTGTTGTCTATTGTTTACAGTCCATTGTTAACCCTCCCCTAGAATGAACTTCATTCGGCTGCAATTACAATTGAACTGTAGTGAACTAATTTTAAAAATGAACAAAATAGACATCCATCATTTGTCGACATATTAAGCATAACTAATAATATGTTTACAAAATTAATTAAAAATAGCGTAATTATGTTCTCCTTACATTTTAGAAATACAAGTTTTCTCATATTGAATAGTTGAATTTATAATATTTTATTTTTCAAATACAATTATGTAACAAATATCACTTGTACAACTGCATATTTCATTAAACTCTAATATCAAATTATGATCATGCATCGTAACGATCCCGACTAATAATATTTTATGACATTTCTGTGTGTTCATTGGCTATTAATACTTTTATATGCGTTAAAACCGAGGAAGTTTGAACGAGCACTCCCATCAAATCGTATTTACGGAACCCTCCTACCTACCCATATATACGTATTTACGGAACCCTCCCACCTACCCATATATACGTATTTACGGAACCCTCCCACCTACCCATATATACGTATTTACGGAACCCTCCCACCTACCCATCAAATCGTATTTACGGAACCCTCCCACCTACCCATATATACGTATTTACAGAATCCTCCCACCTACCCATATATACGGATTTACGGAACACTCCCACCTACCCCATATATTCGTATTTACGGAACCCTCCTACCTACCCATATATACGTATTTACGGAACCCTCCCACCTACCCATATATACGGATTTACGGAATCCTCCCACCTACCCGTATATACGTATTTACGGAACCCTCCCACCTACCCATATATACGTATTTACGGAACCCTCCCACCTACCCCATATATACGTATTTACGGAACCCTCCCACCTACCCATCAAATCGTATTTACGGAACCCTCCCACCTACCCATCAAATCGTATTTACGGAACCCTCCCACCTACCCATATATACGTATTTACGGAACCCTCCCACCTACCCATATATACGTATTTACGAAACCCTCCCACCTACCCTTATATACGTATTTACGGAACCCTCCCACCTACCCATATATTCGTATTTACGAAACCCTCCCACCTACCCATATATACGTATTTACGGAACCCTCCCACCTACCCATATATTCGTATTTACGAAACCATCCCACCTACCCATATATACGTATTTACGGAACCCTCCCACCTACTTAATGGAATCATTTTACCCACCTACATGTGCGACTTAACTGAATCCTCCCAGCCGCCCAGATGTCCGTATTTACGGAATTCTCTCACCCACCCAGATGTACGTATTTACGGAATCGCCCCACTCACTTAGATGTCCGACTTGACTGAATCCTCCCACCTACTCACATGTACGATTGGGCGGAATCCTTCCACCCACCCATTTGTACGTCTTGACGGGTTCGTCCACCCAAATGTGTACGATTTGAAGGAATCTTCCCATCTACCCACCCACATGTACGACTTTCGGATCATCCAATTCACGCAACTTACAACCCCTATGTACGTAATTGGCGTCCAAACTAATAGCTATTGCCAAAGAATGCATAAAAAGAAAATAATATTAAATTTTGCATAACAGTGCAGCATAATTTTATCATTCAATCATTTTTGCAAGTAATTCCAGGCTAGTAAACTGAAATAACAACATGTTTTAAGCATTGTTTGACTTAATGCATGAACACAGGATATTGAATTGTCCGGCTGAGTGATTTATCTTAAGGTCGGCTTTTGATTAACACTAATTTTCATGCTTATCATAATAGCCGACCTAAATACACCAGAGGTCAACTACTGAGCGATCCCTCGTCTACCTGTGTTAATAAAAATACAAAATCCATCATATTCATCTCATAACTAGATATTTAAAAACACAAGTGGGCAAGATTGAATATGAATTTAAAGGTTCAAACGTATTTTTGCACTTCTATCTTTCTTCATTTGCGTTTAAAACTCGGAATATTGTATCGGAAATTAATGTTAAACTCTTTGTGTTCTTCGTCTTGAACGATTATTAAAGGATATTTATACAATTATTTTTATTATAATTTAACATTCTGTAGATTCATAATTGTTGCAGATGTTATTGTTATTATTATGATTGCCTTTATTGGTTTTGTATTTATCTTTCATATCCATTATTATGCAATTTGGTATATTTATTAAAAAACTAACTTTATAATACGTTTCAATTACTTTATATCATATTACAAATTGATTTAAATTTATTCTCAAAATAGTTCGTCTTTTCCCATTTAAGATAACTAGGTAATTTGTTATATAATTTGATCCCATTGTAATGAAATGTTTTTTATTAATTTTTTAAGTGATTTTACTATATGGTATTTTAAGGTTTGATATAGAACGGAAATTTAGTTTTAAAACATTTTATTGATTATTTTTAACAATAATAGCGTTTCATAAATAAAACATTTATGGTAAAATCATGATATAAAAAATTATGAGAAGCCGTTTAGTCGACACTTTTTCATTTGTTTAAATATCACTCATAATGAATGTTTTTGTAAACTAAGAAGGTTCTTTAAATTAGGATTAATTACTGTTTCCCAGGTTAATATGTCATATGTTAATTGATTAAGGTTCAATTAAACCAAAGTATATTGTTGATAGGACATCTTTTCGACGCAAGGATTATAATATTCTCTTTAGTTGACACAGTAGACACAATGAGAATTTCTAAAGAAATAGTAGTACACCTGAAGATTATAATAAATCGATAAATCCTAAATTGATAATAATCAAACATACGTACAAAACTCGAAAAGTACAGAATGGATTCACTTGAATTTTTTACAAAATATTGAACTTATATACAAATACAAGAGTGTTTTTATACATTTAGTTCCTAAAATTGTAAACGGGAACAGAGCGTTTCAAGCATTTCCTGACCTACACACATTTCACAAATTAAAATAAATTAATATCAGTGCTGAAATGTGCATATTGTATCCAAAGCATAAAATGCAAGTTTATAACTGTGACCAGATGATAGTTTATGAAAACAACTACAAGTTACTATATTTCATATAAAATTAAGTAAAAATTCAACCTTTATTATTGTAATAACTAAAGTAAAAATAACGACTAATTGTTAAATCAGACTAAGTTACAGTAAAGCGTGGTCAACAACATTTAGACGCCCACCTTGTCGGAGTTATCTGAAGGGTCGGTTCCGGGTTTGCTGTCCACCTCGATGTTGGTGAAAGGTTCCCTGGTCGAGTTGCCCGACATGATCGGTCAGACACTACGTAAGACCTACAACACAGTTCCCGGCGCGCACTATTCCGCTTCATACGTCGCGCCGATGAATGCAGACGACTCGACGAGTCGCTCCCGCTCGCTCGCTCCTCCTTTCTCCCCCTCCCCCACCCACACTGCAAGGCCAAGGTAGAACAGCTGACCTCCAGCCAGGGAGATCGCATTGTTGGTATTATCGTCGATTAACTCACACACTAACTCTCCTAGACTACAACTGGTTTTTGTAACAACGTGTAATTCCAATTTACTCGGATGACTGGTCGCAGCACGCTTGACCTCGAACCATGGGATCTTGAGGTTTGGCACAGGGAGTTTGTTTAGACCTTTAGGGACACGTGATATAGGAGTTCCACCAAATTTTTACATTTTTACTTTCTCCCATATGCGTTAGTATAGAAAAAGTGTTGTGATCGTCTAACAAAAAAATTTTTAGAAGTTGATCTAAAAACCCATTTTAGGGTTCCAGAACCCAAAATAGTGGTTTTTACAACAAACAAATGTTTGATATCTGTCCTTATGTGTGTCTGTCTGTGTGTAACTTATGTGCAGTTCGCTGGAGACCAAACGGATGGATAAATTTTTATGAAATTTGGTATGTAGGTGTATTATCCAATATCCCTAGACCATTTTTTCACTTTTTTTAAAATTTTATTTGTTTTTTATTTTTATGGACAAAAACATACACAAAAATAATTTCTCATAAAAGGCTCTAACGATTTCGATTACATTTTCAGGAAAGATGTAAATTACAATTTAAAATATTTTAGTAAAAATTGCATGTCTCTAACTTGATTAGTTTTTGAGTTATGGCAAAACAGCATATTTGGTAATCAAACTGGTAATTTTCAAAGTTTTAATTGTTATTGTATTTAAAATGGGGAAAAGTTTGTACCAATTCTTTGGAACCAGTTATTTATCCAGTTTGGGTGGCCGTCTCCCAAACCACCAAGTCACCAGTGGAAAGTCGACGGCCTTATACTAAAAATGCAATTTTACGTCAGTGTGCCAAAACATGATTTTCCATTCCAACTGTACGGTTCGTGTTTATTATTAATAATAAGTTATAGTCTACAGTGAACATTTTACTATTATCAAAACTCCCTTATTAAAACAATTTTACGAATTAAATCTTTGAAATAGAATTCCTGGTTTTTGGTGTTCGCGGTGGAAAACTACCCCTTTAAAATATTAAACCTATGAACACAAATCTATTGCAATATCTAGACATGCCTATTGTTGACTTAAATTTAAGAGTGAGTCAGAATGATTTGTGATAAACTGGCCTTTTGTAGTTTTTCCTCCTTAAGACATAGTCTACATAACATCTAATTCTTCATAAGACAAATAATAACTGAAATATTTAATTAATTAATTTGTTAAGTTAGTTGAGTTTTAGTTAGGTCATGCTGTTTAAGTTAGGTTAGGTTAGGTTAGGTTAGTTAACTAGTGTTTTGGAGGACACAGTTTATCTGTTTGATACTAAACTAACCTTTTTGCTTATGTCTCACTTATTGTTTGTTATTTGGCTTATGAAGAAATGTTTGCCATATTCCATATAAATGTTTAAGAGGAAAAACTACATAGGAATAATAAAATATATAGATCTATAGTTTCAGTGTAAGCAAATTAAACATTTTTAAATCGGCTTTCCAGGTAAAAAGTGCTATAGATTCGAGTTTGTAGGGTTAATATTGAAAAGCTGAAAAATTAAAAAAAATCGGGTGGACTTTTACCCCCCCCCCCATTTCCCGACTATTACATATTTACCAATTTATATAAGTTGTGAGCTTTTGTGACAGACTAATTACTTCCGTATATCAAGGCTTGTCTAAAAAGCAGCTTGCGTGTTTTATATTTCAGGGATTTTTTCATATGCCTTCTGTCTCCACAGGGGGGGGGGAGGGTAGTCGGGCACGGCCTGGACAAAACAGTTTTGACTGAAGAATCTAATTTCTGATGGATTAAGCCCTGACGAAAAATTATATATCGATACAGATTTTTAAATGTAGGTGAACTGATTGTTCGTTGAACACTTTTATAATAGTCTTCCATAGACTATGGCCTATAATTGAAGGAGATTTAGTTTTTTTTTTAACGTCAGTTGTATTTTTACTCAACATACGTAAGTTGTTGGGCGACAATGGTCCAAACCCATCAAGTTAAATTAAGTTGGACGTCCCGGAATTTGAACCAGCGACCCCCCGCATTGAAGTCAGGAGTGCTAACCTCTAACTAGCAAGAGGCCAAGTATTCCCATTATTAGTTTATATCATTCTAAATAGAACTAAACAAATGTTATTGAAAATGTGAAGTACGTATATAAAGATATTAAAATACAAAATATGTTAATAGTAAAAATTCGATATTAATCCTAAAAATATAAATAAACAGGAAGCAGAGATGAGAATCGATATCCACGCCTTTTAATAAGTATTTTAATTGCCTTCACCCTTTTAGTTAATTTGATTTTATCAAAGGCTCATCAGCAAGCCTGTGACAGGGTTTAATTAGGGTTGTTCATTTACTGTTTGTTCGTGCCGGGAAGTCGTTGATTAATTCAAACACCAAATTTGTTGGGTGGAGCCTCAAGAGGGGTGTTCCATTATATGCTTTCAGAAGCCTTCTATAACAGTTTTTGGCCCTAGTCTAAGCCCCTTCTTACTGGAAAAAGAAAACATGTAAACACGGTATACAGAAAAACGTCACACACAGTGCGGTTTTCACCGTTGTGGTGAATTTGCCGCTGCCGCTTCATCGCAGAGAAGAAAGAAACAATAGTGCGCTGATTGTGAGTCGATGTTGCAATAAAATTATTACAATACAGGTATAAAGTACATTAGTTTGACACATACTATTTGTCTTGTTGTTTTTATTATTTTATAACGTTTTTATTTATTCATACTTTCGTTTACGGTAGTTTTGAGATATGTATCACTTTATTTTTTCAAGTTCCAAACCCTTACCCACCCTACCATTATTTACACATGACATGCATACAGACGCATGTAAATGTATGAATTCAAAGTTTTTGCCGCTCAAAATCGATGTTGTAATAAACGTTAAACGTCTTCGAATCTCATTAATGGTTTTTTAAGATTTCTAAAAATGCATACTTTTATTTTTACTGTTCTCTAAGATCATGTTTCCTGTTGTATTGAATAGGCCTAGTCTAGTCGCATTGTATCTGTAAAGTTCTTACAACTTTCCTATAACTTATAAAGATTTCCTCCACAACCCCTCTCCTTTAGGTTGAAAAAACTACATACTACATTAAAAGATAGAAGGGGGTGTTTTATGGCCGTATACTAAATTTCGAAAGTTACCTGATCTCATTAAAAAAAATAAGGTGGTTCCATACTTTTTCAATGTGAATAGCTATAAGATTGACATAATACCCATTGTTATCTGTTTCAGAAAGATTACCTAAGGGCAAAAATGTTCAAATGATAACGTGATCCTACTTCGTGATTAGTGTTACTTTTATACACACGCACTAATGTTTTAAACAGTGACACTTAACGGTTAGTTGCACTCCATAACGAAGACCCTCGCTCTAACACTGAGTCTGACTCATCGGCTAGAAAGTTCTGGAGTTGTGGTCGAGGTGGTTCTGGAAGGATAATCTAGATCGTTCTGGACGTAATTCGAGATCGTTCTGGCTCCACATACATGCAAAATAACTACCATTCTTTCACCATCTAAGGGCTTCAGGATTGGCCCAGAGACAGGATGTATACTACACCCTCCCATTGTGGAGGGAGTGTAATTACCAATGAGCTGCTTTCGGTAATTGTCATGATCTAGTACAGTACAGTATATGAATTAAATAATATCCTAAGAAATTATTTATAAGAACCATCCAGTGTTGTGGAACTACTTCATAAGTCTTCTTCCAGGAATAAGTTAACATAGACTTAGTCCCAAACAACGCAGTGTCATGTAACATGTCTGACACGCCTTTTAGTTCGAAGCAGAACACATTGTCTGCTTTTGTGTGTTAAAAGATCAATATCACCAGATGAAAAGTGGGGCTGAAAATAGAATCTCCAACGTAGGTTGATCAACACAGCAGATGTGGCTTCGGTAGACGAGAGTTTGTCATAAATAAGCTATTTATAGACTACTATTTCGTATTGATCTACTATACAAAATGAGAATAGAATAAAAATGAATAATGACGTGGTAAACAGTAGAAGTGTAGTAAAACAAAACTCAAAATTTCACTCCACGTTTATCAATGGTATGACAGCGCACTAGTAGGCCTACTGTTAAATAAGTAAAACACTAACAAAAAAATGTCAGTCCAAAAATTAAATTCCTCCCTTTTGAATCGTCTTAAACTGGTTTATACTGTAGGCTTGTACTAAGTGGTTATACCAATAACTAAATAAAACTAAAACTATTTACAAAAATACCACAACTAGTTACAAAAAAAGAGTAAACTATTTTTGAAAATAGGTTTAACGTTTTTGTAGTGGTTTTCTCATATTGAAGTTATTTAATTGGATTTGTACAACATATACTTTAGGAGGAAAAATACAACAATACAATCTTTTAGATGGAGACATTTTTAAAAAAATAATTAAGTTTTTATGAACATACGGAACGTTTTGGACATTTTACACATTTAAGTGGGTTACTCAAATGTGAAAATAATTATTTATAGTTATGTGTGATAGTTTTTTTTTTTTTTAAGAAGACATGACCTTATGAAGAGTCCACCATAGTCTAAAAGCACGTAATTGTTTTACATGCTTACGGGGTATTACATTGATATGGGGTGGGGATAATTTTAAATGTAGGCTAAGATAGTAAGTGACACCTGAAGACGACGGGAGTTTTAAACCTGTCGAAACGTTGTGTTTGTTTTTGAAAACACTTGTTGGATCTTAGATAAAAATTACCAATCACGAACTACTCAATGCCAATAAATATTTTTCAAACAACAAAAATAACTGTCTTGTGATTTTAAGATATTTAATTTTTTGAGCTGCTTGAAAATTGTTTAGCAGACAAGTTAATTGTTTATTTTCTAAAGATTTTTCTTATATTTATGTTATTAATTTAGTATAAAAATGTATAAAGAATTCCCGTATTGAGTATCTGCAGGTCGTATTCGTTTATATCCCACAAGAGCAATAGTAAATGCAGTACAGCAGTGTCACTTTACGATTTGTTTCAAAATTATTATTTTTAGACAGTGTAAAAGAGCGTGCAAGTTACTACTCGCCCACTTTTTAACATTTTGAATGTTTATTGGCATTTTCGTAAAAGATAATAAACTAAAACTTACTATTTTTTGTTTAATCACAAATCAATATTTTTTTTAAATCAAGAAGTGATCTACTTTTACACTCATTTTAACGATTTAAAAGTTATAATTTTATTAAAAATCGTTAAGTCACAGAGCTGTACCACATTTACCATTGTACTCATGTAACATTTAAACCAATATGGCGACTGTCTCTGCAGACTCTGAAGATTGATAAAAATAAAAGTGGTTTATTTCATTATGGATATACATATTGTAATGAAATAGACAGTTTCTTAATTCCTAAAAGATAATTTTTTGGTAACTGCTAACTTCACAACACTCCTGACTACAGACTGTGGCCTTGACCCCAATTGGTACAAGAGGACAGGATTAAACTGGCAAGATAATTGTATCTAAGATAATATACTGATACATGCTTTGTTTGCAGTTTCAGTAACAGTCAAAGGTGTTCGAGTAATGAAATTTATATTTTTACTTAAGTTTTCATTTTGTTTTTTCCTATTACATTCATGACTTTGTAATTCAATAACTATTACAAGTTCTCAGAGTTAAATATAGTTAACTGATTGATCATTATTATTACTATCGTTAACTCTCCCAATGGGACCGTTAAAACACTATCGACTATCATGGTCTATTATTTTTATTCTCTTTCTTTTTTCCCAAAACCCCTTCATATATTCACTAAGCTCTTTCATCCTCCCCTCTGTCCATTTCTTTCTTATCCTTCCCTTTTTGTGTGTCCGTGTGATCTGTTTTCTGATGTTCTCTCTATACTCTTTTTTGTTTCAAATGACTTCTTCAGGTATGTTTAGTTTCATGAGATCATTCGTGGTTTCTTTCATCCAATTCGTTTTCACTTTAAAGATCTTCTTAGTCAGTCTATCGTTCTTACTCATCTACGTAAATGTGCCCATAAAATCTTGCCCGTTTTTCCTAAGTTGTCTTTTCCTAAAATAAATACAGTATGATTGAACTGTAAAATATTTTCCCAGAAAGTTCAAACGACTGTAGAACTTTGTATTTATATAAAGTGTCCTAGTAAGGGCGGGTTTAAATTGTGAATACTAAATTTATTTCCACTCCAAACTAACAAATATCGTATAAATCCTTTTCACTTAGATTACTTCCGATTACTTATGAAATAAGTTAGTTTGTGTGAAAGTGACCACGCAGTTTGGTGGCTTACTCTAACTCTTTTGATAAGTTACTTTAACGAACTCTCTTGCGGTCGAACGACGAGTTTCCTCTTTCAACTCTCAAATGGTCTGTAGAAAAGCTCCTCAAAGGAAAAACTCGTTTCTTGAGAAAAGACCTCAAAGGAAACTCGTAAAGCTGATAGAAAAGGTAGTAAAAGAATCAGCGTTTGCCAACAAACTGCAAGAGGGAACTTGCAGTTATTCAACTTGCAAGAGGAACACATACTATTTCATAACCAAGCGAAGGTATGTACTTTAAAATTTATGTATTATTAAAGTACTAAGGACTGTTACTTAGGAATGGTATTTCAAGAAATCTTTTCTTGTGGGTCTGTATGATACAAAAGTTAACTTTGCACCAAATTTTATCAAACTCTGTTCGGTAGTTTTGTGATGAGTGAGTACTGTACATCGTTTTTTATTCAACATTGAAATCCAACACGCTTACGGGGACACTCTTTAGTTGGCGTAACTTATGCAACGTTCCGAATCTAGCAAGGTAGACTGTCATCTGGTAAAAATGATTCCTTGAAAATAAAAAAAAAAAACTTTTTCTTCTATGACAGATGATGAGGTTTATCGCTAAGCAACTAGAAATATTAAACAAATTAAAAAAAATAAGGTTTTTGTTTTAAGTGCTTTGTTTTACAAGACAATTAACTCATATCAAACAACTTAATATTAATAATATATACATAAATATACCTAATAATAGTATATACAAAAAATTACACAAAAATTAAGAACGTCACAGAGTATAAACGTACTGTGCAATACTACGTTCTACTTAGTGAAAATCCTTCCTTTTTTTCTTGAAACTGGGAAATCTATTACTTTTAAGATCAGATGGCAGTGAGTTGTATTTGGGGTCCAAAGTACAAACACCCTTTTCCCAAGTTCAAGCCACCTCAGGTATACGAAGCAGAACATTCTGCCGAGTGGTATAAGGTCTCATATTACGTCTGGAAATAAATGTTTTCTTTAGTTAAGGAGGTGTCCCTGACAACAGAACTTTGTGCACTAATAGCCTGAGGTCGGTGTTGACTATAATGCGGTTAATGTGGTCTTTAAATTGATCTAAAACCGTAAATCACTGTACTGAAGTATTGCTAGAAGTGCAACATTTTCCTGAGTCAAAGTATTTGCAAATGTACGCATAAAAACCTAACCAATTAAAAAAAAAGTTGTTGTTCACTGGACCACTTTTACACTTGTAAACATAGAATACATGCAAATTGTACTCTTAGTACCTAAAGGAGTACCCTTGCCAATCTCAACTGCCAATAAACAGTTTTAAAAGAAATCTTTGGATAAAACAACAACATGGCACCATTATACTTAAATGAATATTTCAATTTATTCCCTAATTTCTTAATTAGCGTAATGCGTGTTGATACAGATACAAAACAAGAGAACGGCACACAACCCAAACTTAATAAAACATATGTACAAATATACCACAGTATAAGTACACAAGAGAATTCGTTTATGGATTCTCTGGTCTAAGTAAAGTTAACGTGATTGAACGAAATAGATCATCATAGTACTTGTGTATTTTGTACTTATATTGTATTATATTTGTGTTGTGTGACGTTCACTTGTATTCATACTTAGAGTTAAGGTCAGGACTAACTAAGGAGACTGTATTGTGACCAAGTAGCTCAAGGTGGGTTGTAGGTAAGTGTCCTGTCCTACATCGCACAAGCTACAATATAAATGAATAGAAGATAGTATTTACATTGGTATTACAGTATTACACTGTACGATTTGTGGTACTTGGAGAGTATCAGAACAGTTAAGTTGTACATACAGAACAGAGTTGGTAATAGGACCAAACTTTGTAATCGAGTGTTCTTTGGACACAGAACTGGGATTTCAGCATTGGGGATTTACTGTAGAAAGTGAAGAAACTAGTGGATTGAAACGGCTACAACCAAGCGCAAAGCATGGGACCTCCCTTTATCCTAAAGAACCACAACGTTGACCAGACCATGAAGAGGAACTGATTTGTCCATTTACGTCTTTAAGGTGGGTGTAGGGTGGTTAGTCATTTTGTGTAGAGACACAAAATGACTAACCACCTTCACAAGAACAATTTTAAATGGTTCATTTTTCGTTTTTTACCGATACTAATTTTAAAAATTAGTTCAGAGAAAGAACACAAAATCAATATTTTAACAAATATTGTACATTATAAAGGGTATATAGCTCAATTACGCTAGGGAGATCCAACAGTGAAATTGGTAGAAAACACGATGCATGTAAAATAAATGGATTGAATTTTGATTTAAGTAGATTACATTAAAAATGAGGATTATTGCTAAAATTACTTTTTCACATATTATAATTATATTCACCCACCCACCCAAACACTTACAGTGCTATTACTTACAATTACCAACTAATCACCATTGTGTACTGTATATAAATGCTAAATACTCCATCGTGGCGATCCAAACTGTGAGTACATATGGTGAGCTGATGTGTCAACATTAAACATGTCCTCATTAAAACCTTTCTGTTACTGTTCACTAACTGTGTCTGCACATTAACAATGTTTGCACCCACCCACCTTCGTTAGTACGTTCTTAGGACTCCCCGTAAGGCGTGAGCGAAAGTACTCTGGCTGGTCAGTGCCTCAAACCAAATATTATCTTAGTGTGAAATCTAACACCAGACGTTGGTTGTAATTTTGCCACTATGTTGATAATTAACATGCCACTTTCACTTCACTCGCTGACCTATAATCCAACCATTAGTGTTGGGCACAATTAAAAATAATGTTGTAAAATAGGTGAATCTATTTATATGTATTTTTGATATATAATTTGGATTTTACATAAAAATTTAGCAGCTCATTAACACTGTGTCGATACAATTTTAGCCACGTTAGAAAATAATAAAAATCCGTCAGTTTATGGAGTTCAATATTTCCGTTCATAGCAGAAATTTGGTGTTCATAATTTCTGATTATACATCCGTTTGCTATTAATAATTTCTGTTTAAAACATAACAACCATTTGGTATTTATATTTTTTTTAATTAAGATGCCATTCGTAGAGATATGGGTGAATATGAGGGGCGAATGAGTGTGGGGAGAGACTGACAAGTCATCCGCGCACACAACTTGAGAATTAACCAATTAACCATACCCATTCAGCGCACTATTGGATGCAATCTCTGTTCCTTTAATATCTGTGCATAAATCAACAGGCCTACATAACACTTATGTAATTGTAATAACAATCTTATGGAAAATTCACTGTTTTTAACATTATGTATTTGTTTTCGGTTACACTGTTCACTGTTCACACGGTTCTTATCGAAGTTGACACTGGAATGTCACTACAAGTCATGTTTACGTAACATATAGTTGCTCAACTTGTGTTTGTGATTGTTGTTGCGTCAATATAAATGGAATAAACCAGGAAATGTTGTTGGTTTGGGCAACTTATACTTGCGCAGTGGTTGGTTTTGTTTACATCATTATATTTCCTGTCATTTGTCACCCCTTGGGACAAACTTTCATAAATGGTTATAGTTTTATACATCGATAGTGGTCGATTTTGGCTATACGATATATCGAAATTGATAATTTGTTTTGATGTATATTTTAAACTTTAGACTGAATGTAGGCGATAAAAAATGTAATCTTATGAACTATTTATTAGTTTATAAATTCAGGGAATATTACGTAAATATAAAAATAAGGATTAGTAGTTTTATTGAAATTAATTTTTTAAAATTAGTAGCACTCAAATTGTAGAAACCAAGGTGCTCGATTTTTGATATTGTTTCATGTAACTATAGAACAACAATTTTATTATAATTATGAAAATGTCGAATATCAATATAAAAATGTTGAACATTATTTCACAGACCCAACTGATAATTTATTTTAAGATATACGAGTATTTGCAACATTTTTAAATAACAAATAGATAGTATTCACTAATAAATTTTAACAGCATCACTTTCACAATGAAATCAAGTTCATGAGTAACTTTTTTATCCTTATTTATTATAAGTTGCTTGCAACTCGTAAAGTTGTGAAACCACGAGAAGCTCAAGTTGCCCAATATTGTTCAACGCAATATACTAAAAGAAAAAGGTCATTACAAAACTTGATAAGAAATGAATCAATTGTTCCCAAGGTCATTTATTATCTACAATAAATTAGCCAATCGTAATTTAACACTCAATTAATACCGACAAATAATGAAATAGTAAAGTGTCATATAGATAGTTACACAATACTTGCACATACAGCAACCTGTTTACTTTCTTAACTGTATGTATAAGTAGATAGACATTAAAATTATATTCAACAACAGGTTTTGCCACATTGCCTCGTATTTCTCACAGAGAGAACAGCTGAGTGTTACGTACTCAATTCTTTGATTCAGAGCAGACTTGAATATAAAATATTTTTTGGGGAAACACATTTAACTCTTATTTAAACACAATTTACAATCAACAAAAACATCTAATTAGGTTAATATAATTAAAAAAAAAATATTTGAACATTCTCTCCCCTTGTTATTGAAGAAACGATTTTTTTTCTTTCAGGTACTTGTAATTTTAAAGAGTTTTAAAAGTCTTTTATAGTAGAAGTGGAGATATTCCTGAAAATTAAAACATATATAGAGAAACACTTAGGAATGCAAATGATTTTACTGTACGTAAACCAGCTAATTCATTCTTTAGAAGGATATATTATATTGTAGTACCAACGTTTTTTTTAATAATCTACCAGAACCAATAAGAATGGCAGTAAATGAAATAATATTTTTAAGATAAAAATCGGTTGTTTTCTTAAAAATATTCCTTAATAGTTACATATTTGATGTTGCGTTATATTTGTGTTAAACATGTGTCATTCTACAAAGGCGTTACATATACAACTACAAATATTTATCATCGAACTTCCTCGAACATCACTCACACGATTTTATATCTCTCCGCTATGTATTTCCGTCCTATATTGACTGTTGCTGATACACTTAACTTCCGCTATTTATTGTTTTGGCCGGCCCGGAATCAGCGTATTGATGTTTGCTGATGGACTCGTACGTAAGACTCTTTCTTCTAAGGTCAACAAAGCAGGATCTACTTACTACGCGATGTCACATATTTTTGTTAAAGTCAAGGTCAGAGCTCGTGGTCAAAATGTATGATCTGTTGTGCGTCTCTCCAATGTTAATAGCTAACAAGCAGTTGATCACACTGATTGGAAACTTGTTTAAGGTATATACGTATGCGCCAAATACCAATAGCTGTATGAAAATAGAGATAGGGAGTACGCACATATTTGTCACGAATAAACATGTTCATGTCTGAATATGTTAAGTCCTACTTTAAACCCCCCCCCCCCCGACGCCCCAAATAAATTTAACATCAACTTTAACAAGTAGTGTAGCTAGGCGTTTGTGCTCAAGGGGGCCGTTTCGCAACAGGAAAAACTCAAAAAAAATCTTTATATTTCAAGGATTCCGTAATAATGGTGTCATCACGTGAATTGTCATTTGACTGATGGAGAACTATTTTAGAGGACTATGAATATTGATTTTTGTACAACATTGAGTATTTTTTAATTTGTTTATAGCTAAACGTGTTAAACTTATCGTAGATTCGACCTTAGATAATCATATAGTGCTCACTATATAACTCATTATAATAACAAACACGAACTCATTATAATAACAGTTGAAATAGAACAGCGTGTTTTGGCCAACGGTAAGATTGTAAGTCTAATATGGGTCTGTCAACTTGGCAGTTGAGAGCGGTGGCTTGGCAGTTGAGAGACGCGCACATTAAAATAAAACTTTGTTAACTATCTCTTGACGGTCCATACAATATTTTAAGCAACTTCACACAGCACCGGCAACTTGTAACGTCTCCTGGAGACGTCTGACTTTATATCCACTAAGCGTTACGTAAAATTGTTGTTACCTATACAAACTTCACCGAGAACAATATGTGTAGATAGTAAATTCCTACCAAGAATTGTATTCGTAGCGAGAGTAGCCAGTGTAGTAAGAGTTCTGTGAACAGATTTCTTGCACAATTATCTGTAGTTTGTGACTCCTCCGTTCTGCTGAGCGTTGGAGCGTTTATGGACTGAGCGCGGTTGCCAGAAGTGGCAGACACAGAGAGCCGACACTTGTATGTAGAACTCTATTATGGCAAAACCGCATGCAAGACCTGCAATAGTTTTTCCTATACCATGAGCAATCTGAGTACGTACTATAGTTATAGTACTATAGTGTATAGTTCGTTAGTCTGTATAGTGTTCAGTGAGGTGCGCTGTCAGACGCTTTGAAATACTTTGATAGATGGCCATGATCTATAATACTTCTATAAGGTCAACGGTTAGTTGAGAGACATTTTTAATTAGCATTCTCACCCCCTTGTAGTCCCTCAATTAACGATTGTCACGTCTTATCAGTGAATAGTCCTACATAGTTATTACACGACAGTTGACAACGCACTGTAGACGTGTTTATGACAGTTTATTCAGCTGGCGGCGTTCCGTTATACATTCTAAACGGTAGAGCGTCGAGAACGCCTTCATAAATATTCATTACGCTGAGATAAGACGCTCGGCTTGCGAACTTACAACACGTTGAACCGTAGCCAATATTATTACTTACACGATCATTTGCTCGGCGAGACTTAAGGTAACTTGTATCATAATTGGTCGTAAAAAGGTATCTTGTATGTTTGATGTTTACTAATTACAAAGAAGTGCAGTTGGGCTCTTAAGAGTGAGCCGATTCTGTAACCAGACAAAAGTTCCATTTGGCTAAAATGTTCCCATGAATCGACCTTTTTAATTAAAAAGAAAAAGAAAAAAACTGAAGTGTGACGAAGTGAAAATAGTGAGTTTTCGGTTTGTTAAATTATGATTTTTATGTAATACAAATAAACAATAAACATTGAAAAAGTGTAACTTTTAGTAACTTTTACGCTGTTTCAAACTATATAAAAATTATAACTTTCCGACAGATCGTTAATTGACAGTGATGTACTGCTTTTACCATTGCTCTTGTTGGATAAAAATCCAAGATGGCGACTACTTCTTCAGACTTAAATCTATTTCTAAAACGTATCGTTTAATTGAAAACACGAAAACAAATTGACATTGTTCCGAACATAGTTTTAAAATATTTTGTTTAACACTAATTTTTGAGAGAAAAAAACTGAACAAAACAAACTTTAAAAGTTTTGTTAAGCTTTCAATTTATACACTGGAAGTTAAAGTAGTCTTTTCACTAGAATTTAAGATAAAACATTTCAATTCACTCATTTCAAGTTAAATAGGATTTTAAACAAACTTCCTAAATTAGTTTTTATCGAAATAAATGATGTATTGTGTTAAATTATGTACCTAATTACTACCAAAGTACAGTCTCGCCTTCACAGTGGGGATGCACCGATTCCGATACATCAGTTCTTGTAGGCGATATACTATCACAGAGAAAAAGAGGCCAGAGGACGCTTTGTTATGGCCGGAGCGAACGCCTTCGTTACTGTTACCACTAACGCAGATTTATATCAATTTGTAGAAATTATTACTACATTTATCTTTCAGGATTTGTAGTGGAATAAGGGGAGAGACTTACAAACATGCTGGCTCTGCAATCTGTACGGCGAACCAACTACTCGACACCTATTCAGCCCATCATTGCATGCGACATCTGTGTCTTTCTTCTCTGTTATATAATGTATATGAAAATTCGACGCGGTTCAAACCATTTTGCTTGGAACAGTTAATATTTATTTCACTACGGGACTACCAACTTGTCCTCTTTGTCTGTTCACGTGAGCCTGAACTGTTAAGAATGATACATTTACAGTTTCACATATTTAGAGAGTAAGACGTTACAAAAACCTCGATTTTTTACAAAAACCAACTTATGGTCCACTAGAACAGTTCTTCACCTATCAATTGACACCTCAAGTGTTACGATACGATCACTATTACGGACCTAATCGTTGAAATAGAAACCCACGTATGGCTGACTGACAATAGTTTAGGCCACGAGAAAACTCGTTGTTACTGAAAGATATGGAATGGATGATGTATAAGCACAAGGACCCACAAGTGGAGATTGTGCAGGTAATTTACAAGTAATGGCCACTTAATTAACGATTGTTAGGTCTAAAGAAAAAATGACGTTTTCGTAATACATTTTTCAATAATAAGTTTTGGTTTTTGAAAATAATTTTACTAATATTAATTTCTCCTATAATGCAGAGGTAGTCACCATATTGCTTTTATATCCCATAAGAGCATTGTAACGTGAAGATTAGTAGGAAAAATACAATTTTTACATAGTTTTTAATTACTTATTTTTGGTGAAATAAAACAAGTTAGACTTAGTTTGTTAATGCATGATTATTATAAAAATACAAATTGTCAAATAACATTTTAAAAAGTGTTACACTCACTATACAGGGTATCGGCCGACTTTGTCTTTTGTTACGGAACACCCTATATTTAATGATTGTTTAGGATATAAATGGTAATTTTAAGACTTTTATTATTATTGGCAGATTTTCGATATTTGCTTAGTAACGTAGATATGAGAGATCAAAATGTTCAGATTCCTTATGGAGCTAACCATTGAGATAACAATTAAAAAAATATATAATTTGAAAAAATAATCTAATCTACATACATTTGGAAAATGTATGCCTAGCTATTCTTTTTTTTTACGATTTAACAGTATAGTGTATTACATTATAATAGACAGAAATATAAAAACAAATATGTTACTATTTTGTCACAGATAAATTGATGTTGGCAGAACTGTTACCATTACCAGCTGTTAAATTCAACTTCCAACACAGATCCACAGCGACAGCGTATACAAGGAGTACAGGTTCGAACTCCATACAGGCCTGCAGGCGCTTGAAAAGTAGTCCCTGGGAAAGTACCCCCCCCCTCAGTGAAGGCATACGTCACTTTGACGTCACAGCTGGGGGGGGGGTACTTTCCAGTCGCGAACAATCCTCACAGTGAGATTTCAGCTGTTTGTGATTTTTTTGAAATTATTAAATGGTATATTATTATCATTGAATGATATTACGTAATGAATTAAGCTGACAATGTTTTAGGACCGTACTAGGTGGATTTGTGATGACTGGAAAAGTAACCCTCCGCCCGAGGTGTACGGCCTGGAAAAGTAGTCCTAGTTGGTACTTTTTTTGTTCCAACTAAGATAAAAATTATTAAAACTTTTAACAAAACTGAAACATGTATGTCATAACGTAAAATTAAACGTGAAAAACAATGGTGTGGCTAGATTTTTCGTAGGTTAAAAAACTAAAAAGTTACTTAGAAAACAACTTTTAAACTCGGGTGCTCGTAATGTCTGCGCCGACATTAAGTAACAGGTTCTTTGATTATATTCCATTCTATTATTTCTACAAAATATCATGCCATATGTTCAGACAATTTTCAAGTTGTAGCGAATATGGTTCTTAAAAAGTACAATAAAATAAGTGCAATCGAGTTTGATACTGTAAAATTATATAAAAAAATTATTAATAAACAAAAATATGCAAATCAAGTAATATCGCAAGCCAACTTGAAGGAAAAAGTTAGAATTTGTTTTTGTGTCTTACACGAGGATTATTTTATAAATATACACGTTTGAACTAAACTGAACTTTATGAAATTTGATTAACAATGATAAATATTGTACGGCACTTTAAATATTTGAATCGTAGCCAATATTCCGCAAAGCGGGTGTTTCAATGTTTGATGCACCAACGTTGCACGGCGGGTGTGGATTTGGAAATAACCAATGTATAACAATAACATATTATTTGTTATTGTTATACACGTTTATTTGAATTGTCTGTCGACCGCAGTATAAGACACCGTGTGTCGACTATTGTTAATTATTTACATATACAAACTAATAATTGTGTCCATTTTGATATTACTATATTTACCTTTCTGGGTTTTCCTCTAAATAATAACAGTTATTATATAAAACGCAGTAATTGACTGAATATTGGTTTTAAGTTGATATTGTTTTTCAAGTCCTTATGTTTGTCCTGTTAAATTTAGTTTTTGTTTTAAACACTTAATGTAACATTTTGTTTGTTAAGTTTATACACTTGTTATACTTACATTTTTACCATACCAAAAACAACCTTTATTAACACATCTAATACATACTGGAATAACCATGCCTATCAAAGACACAAATAAACAAATGTTTATTCTGATGACAAAAATAATAATAATACTTTATGGTACTAATTTATAACATTTAATACAAAACGCTGGAGGCGTTGCTACGTCAATTAATTAACGAGCGAATTAGAGGAGAATGTCACGTGACAGTAATAGAAAGGGAAGGAGGGACGGACTCGGCCAAGGTCATGGGGATGTGACCTGAAGGGGGATGATGTTTTCAGTTGTCATCATAATAATTGCACATCATACTATTTTATAAAAATATACGTAAAATGGTATTGACTCAACCGCCCGTCCATACACGTACTATGTGTTGTGTTGTAAATTTATAAATTTATTACACATTTATATAAAAAAGGTCGTTGTTCAATCAGTTGTTGTTTAAAGTTTTTTTTTAACTTTGCACCCTTAAAAGAAATTACATTTAATTAATTAGCTAACTTTGTAAAACTAGTATTTAACTGTATTTTTTATTATTATCATTTTGTTCATTCATTCATCAGATTCATGTGTGACAAAGTTGTTTATTGGGGTCTGTTTCAGAAGAGGACCCCCACGCTTGAAAAATTTACTATAACCTAACCTAACCTAACCTAACCTAACCTAACCTAACCTAACCTAACCTAACCTAACCTAACCTAACCTAACCAAGCGTGGGGGTCCTCTTTTGAAACAGACCCGTTTATTGAGCAAAACTATAAATATCAATAGATAATTATTTGTAATATATTATTTATTAAATTAAAGGATAGTAAATAAAATTACTGCATTTACGTAAAACTAAGGGAAACTATGCACGCAATTAAAAACAATTTAAAACTATGTCACAAGTCACCCCAAAAGCATACTATCCTACTTTGAATAACGATGAAAGGGAAGGTTGCCCTTTTATACAAATTTTCGCCATGCTCATTAGCACATACAGCTCCCACAATAGAATTTTTAAATTTGTCCCTCCATTCTTATTATAATTGTAGTTGATGGACAATATGGCAATAAAATGTCCCTACTTATTTTATTCATAGGTAAAACGTTAAATTATATACTATCAACTACCAATGCCAATGATTTCGTCGATTTGAAAAAATTAAGAGATCATCCATCTGTTAATTTTTAAATGGACAAAATGACTGTCATACATGTTTTCATAATTTTTTCCTAAGGTTTTTTGGCATTAGTTTTTCATAAATTTCCAAGAATACAACATTCAAGTTCTTAGTTATTAAAAATTATATGACATTAAATACTTATCTATTATTCTTTAGCTGATAGCTTCCCATGAAATTTTTAACAGAACGTAATAAATGTAAACGGAGATAAAAACATATCTTTTATTTGCAAAACTTATTATTAAATATTTATTGTACCTAAGTATGCATAACGTAAGCACAGCAAAACGAAAACATTGGAAAAACGACATTGTTCAAGCTAATTAATTGACTCTTTCTTCTCATTGTCAAAAATAGAGAGAAAACAAAACATAACAGAAACAAACATAACCTAAAACTGTCGTAAGTGAACCAAAAAAGAACCGCCTTGAATTAACTGTCATATGTTTTACTAAGTTTATAACAGTAATTCAGTCCCATAGTTGTCAAGGACGTACAAAATAACTATCAGATAGTTATACACCATATATTATAGTGCGTTTATGAACATATTAAGCACTTAACTCCCATCTTAACACATTAGCTTCCAATAAACATTTAATAGAGTAATTAAATATTCCTGTTCACTAAAATATGATCACTAATAGGGTTATATTTTAAAATATTTTTGTATGAAGTAAGTTAATTTCTTTGCAGACTTCTTGATATCTCTTCAAAAAAATCAGAAAAGAGGCTCTCAGGTAATTATAGTAGTTTAACAAATCTTAATTAATAGTAAATATGATTAAGAATAAGGCTAATAAAACAGTAGCAGTATGGCTGGAATTAGATCAAGGCATTTTAAACAGTTCAGCCACAGGGTAAATTATACAAGCTACTTAAAAATCTTCTAATCAATATTTAATAAATAAATATATGACATCACGATCAGGTATCAGGGTTTGACATGGTTAAACGTTCAAATGCAATCATCTTTAGGAAATAAAAATGAAAAAAATATTGCTCTTATTTTATATAGTAGGCCTACTGTACCACATTTTTCACTCTTTGGTTATGCCTTTTATTTCATTTTTAACTACGTAACCATGGTGCTTTGAAGCCACTTTCACCTCTAATTAGCTGAAAATCAGATCGATACTAAGTGGTTCGGATTCCACATAAAGTACCTTAGTTGTCCCAGCTATTGGTTATTAATAGCTAGGGCAATTAAAAGACAGTTAAATACAGTTAGTAACCAGACTACACAGGCCATCCACACTCATCCTACACTCATATAATCATTCATGTTTGCCTTAAAATACGCAAACAGTTGGGTCGGTATCTCATATCTAAGAAATAAAATTTTTTATTTTGAACTATATTACAAATAGGTAATATATTAACATAAGTACATAGTCCTACATATTTGAGTTTACGTGTGAGATTAGTTAAAAATGCCTTTAATTATATATTTATAAGTACTGTAACTTGAGAGCATAAAATATAAACTATAAAACTGACGACAGTAAATAAATATCAGCTTTATTTATCTATTTTGTTCTTTAAATGTCATTCATCTGTTATATTTCGTTATTCCATCGATTTTATACACACATATAAACAAGGGTTATATTGATTTAAATTATTCAGGCTAATGGGCTAATGAGCTCCCAACAATTATTTAGCTAATGAGGCGTGAAACGCACTCCAATCCAAAAAATTATCACAGGAAAGTAAGCGTATTTTGTAATTTTTTATTACAGTTTTGATGTCTACGTGTGATTTAATGAAAAACTAGTCCAAACACGATGGTGTTATGTCAATTAGTAATAAATGGTTTAAATTTTTCCTTATTTTACTTTTTAACTTTATGCATTGGTTTCAAATTAAACTAAATCATATAAAATAAAAACAATTTATCATCATGAAACAATATTTTTGTACAGGACATTTAGATACAGGATAAAATATTTTTACAATGTCAACTCGTTTTTAAATATACAAATTAAACCAAATCGAATAATTACAATTTACTTTTATGAATCAGAAATGTTATACATTTAATGTTATTTAGTTTCAGAATATTTACATATAGGATACAATATTTTTACTAACCTGACTCGTTATTCTCTCTTTTTCTCTTCTCTCCTCTCCTCTTTCTAGGACTTTACTCCAGAGGAGCACAACCGATGTCGTCTTCATCGCTGTCGTAGTCGGATTCCTGCTTTTTTGTCGATCACATAGGTTGGTGACGGTGGTTTTTGTAGACGAACTAGCTGATACAGCTCCGGTTTTCGTAAGTAATCAGGGAAAGGAATGCGCTTTTCATTAAGCCAGTTGACCATAACCGCCTTGATCGAGGAAGAAGTAGGAGCCTTGTCTTGTGTCCTAGAGTGTAGGACCCGTTGTCCATTAATATTGTGGATCCTTTTGGTATCACCGGAAGAAGCTTACCGAAAAACCGAAAATTAAATATTCTGTAAATTGATAAATAACTTTTAATTATTAACGTGCTGTATAACAATCCTGTTATAAGGTTAATAAATTATTTTGATTTTATTTGTTTTAATTTATATATTTAATAACTAGTTGAGTTTGTAAAAATATTGTGTTCTATATTAAAATATTCTCTTAATATTAACAAACTGTGTAAGATACTGTTTTATGATAGTAAATTGTTTTTATTTTATTTGATTTAGTTTAATTTGAAACCAATGCATAAAGTTAAAAAGTAAAATAAGGAAAAATTGCAACCACTTATTACTAATTGACATAACTCCGTCGTGTTTGGACTAGTTTTTCATGAAATCACACGTAGACATCAAAACTGTAATAGAAAAACTACAAAATACGCTTACTTTACTGTGATAATTTTTTGGATTGGAGTGCGTTTCACGCCTCATTAAGCCCGGTTTCCATTAGTCGAGTATCTCGGCCGAATCGCTCGGCCGAGTGAACTCACCATGATTTTAGAAAAGTGGGTTTACACTAGTCGAGTAAACTCGGCCGAGCCAGCAACACTTGTATATAAAAAACTTTCATTTTAGTGTATTGTGAAAGGTTTTAGTGAAAATGTCTCGTGAAAACTATAGAAGGTGTTTAAAAAGGGTGTTTGATATATTGGTAGAAGAAGTGAACGACGCGGTGGAGGAAGAAGTGAACAGGGAACCACGTGTTTGGGTTAGGGATTGGATCAAGAGAAGGGACGGACACTCATGGTACATCTGCAATGTTATTAAAGAGAATTAGCGGTGGAAGATAGCAAAGAGTATATGTCGTTTCTCAGATTAACACCAGATAATTTTGACATTCTCTTAGACCTAATTTCTCCCAAAATTACAAAGAAAGACACCCAATTGAGGGATGCATTACCTGCTCGATTAAAGTTAGAGGTAACGTTGGCTTATCTTGCAACTGGAAACAGCTTCCGGTCCCGCCACCACATGTTTCGTGTGTCCCGGGCAGCTATGACAATGTTCATGCCAGAAGTGTGTGATGCCATATCTGACAGCCTCAAAGACTTTATGGAGGTGAGTAGTTACGAGAGTTAACTTACAAAAATTAAGTACGTTTAGGTGTTTTTAGGGTAAAAACAATTTGAACAAGTTACAAATTAAGTATATTAACCAGAAATACAATATAATATAATTAGTGTGAATATTTTACTGCATAATTACAATTGTTATTACTTAAATATAATTCCTGAAATATTAGAAACAATAACATTTTAATACAAATTGATGTAGAAAGTAAGAAATGACCAATGATTATAGGAAATCAATATTAAAAAGTTAAACATTTTTTTGTAGCTGTTCAATGTCACTGGTCCATATTTAATGAATCGGTAACGATAGTTGTCAATGAAAGTAAGCCTGAAGGCTCAGCTACATATATGTTTGTATTCTGTGGTGAAGGTAACATTGTATCAGGGCTGTAAACATTACTTGCGGCACTCATGGGTCGGCTACCCAAACGGTATTTTGTTAGCACCTCTTGTATATCGTGTTGCGCGCATATAGAGTCATACGATGATAATTTTTTTAATGTTTTTGCAACATATTTCCCGAACACTTCTATTTCGTCGTCACCGGTTTCATCTACAGGTTTAGCTAAACCTTCACTCGCCGCACGAAGGTCTTTCACAGCATGACTTAACTCTTCTATTCTACGTTTCCTTCCCAAAGGCTTATTTCCAATATGGTTTTCTCTGGTCGACGTGCTGACAGGTGGAGATACACGTCGAGGTGTATCTTGCTCAGCAGACGCTGCACTTGCGATGGTCTCGGATTGCTCGCCTTCAAGCGTACCAAGGTCTTCGATATCATCATCATCCACGGTCTGTGATTCCTGAAATAAAAAATTATATTGAAAATTGAACTAAAAATTAATATTTTCAACCACCGCTGTGACACCTTCATACGTCTCCCATAACAATAACATTTATAATCAATCATTCAGTACATTTTTATAATTTAGTGTTAATCAATGTTTTATTTCATTGGTGTTAAGAGGTAAATCTCAAGGCAAAACTTTAGCAACATGAGCCTCAAACATATTTATAATTGTGATTACAGATTTTTTTTGCAGGTACCTAATAGCCACGAAGAATGGAAAACTATTTCTGAGGGCTTTGGTCGTCAGTGGAACTTCCCAAATTGCTGTGGGGCAATTGACGGCAAACATGTCTTGATCCAAGCTCCTCCAAACAGTGGAAGCCAATATTACAACTACAAAGGGATTCATAGTGTTGTTCTTTTAGCAGTGGTAGATGATAACTATTGTTTCACTTATGTAGAAGTAGGACATAAAGGTTCAGAAAATGATGCTGGGATTTTTCAGAATTCGTCATTATGGCTACCGCTGGAGAATGGGATGCTTCCCAATGGTTCATTCCTTGTAGGAGATGATGCTTTTCCGCTGAAACCCTACCTAATGAAGTCATATGTGCGTTACAGACAACCACTCACTGTGGAGGAATTAATTTTTAATTATCGTCTAAGTAGAGCAAGGAGGATTGTTGAAAACGGGTTTGGTATTTTGGTGAGTCGTTTTAGAGTTTTTCAAGGAAAGATTTTATGTGACGTGTCAACTGTACCAAAACTTGTTCGGGCTGCTTGTTCTCTACATAACTGGCTTCGAAAAACCTCTGGTGCCACTCACTTCCCACCAGCATCCGTAGACGAGGAATCGTTAGAAACAGGTAACATTGTGGCTGGACGCTGGAGAGAAGACATCGGAGTCCTACGAAACGTTGAAAGGTTTGGAGGTAGAAGGACGACGAAACTTGCGAAACAAATCCGAGATGGCCTGAAAGCTTATGTCAACAACGAAGGTTCTGTGCCTTGACAAAACAATTATGTATAAGAAAGTGTGGCAAGAAAAAACAAGCAAATTTTCATGTTGCCCGCTAACATGGACCAAAGCCAAGTTCAACCATTCAATGAACGTCAGTGATGCCCATCGATCTATAATAACTACTGGATGAGTAACTGTGAATGGGCACCAACAGTCAGATATCCCCACCACCACTGGGTTGCCAACTGGCAACTGTCAGTTGAATAGCAAGAAAATGGCGGATTTGCTTACGGACGTTGTTTTTGGGTTACTTTGTAATTTAACAGTTAATTTTCATAAACGATATAACAAAATGAAAGGTATGTTATGTAGTTTCATGCTTACCAGTTAACTTACAACTTTAATTTCATCATCTTATCCCTTTAAGCCTAACTTAGTTTATTTCTTGAAATGGGGTTATACTTACGGCAGTATTTATTTAGATCCTGTTTTGTTCTTATTCTCATTTCCGGAATTGTGTGTTTCAATGCGAGATGTACGACAACACCCCCACTCTCACCGGGTTGCGAAAAAATTCTACGGATCGGTAGCCAGTTGTTTAAGCCAATCTGTTACTCATCCAGTAGTTAATATATATCGATGGTGATGCCACAAGAAAGCAGTTAGTTTAATGTATATTTAAGCTATGGTTTAATAAAAATAATGTACTTACCAAATTAGTAACATCTACTTCTCCTTTTCCAACTTTCATAACAGGCTCCATGAGGGCAAACCATTTGAGTGAAGGTATGTAGACATCACTAGCTCCTGCCCCCGACTGCAGATTTCTTGATTTTTAATTTTTCTTGATTGTACGTAGACCTTATGTTTTTTATTTTTTGTTTGGCCTCCTGTATGCCAAAACCATGTTTCTCTATATCTTTGACAAGGTTTTCAATGGCTGTTTGACGCATCTGTTTATTTTTATAATTTGGGCTGGCTAAATTCCACAGGCATTCAGCCTCGCGGTACAACTCTACGAACTTGCAAGTCTCCTCCTCACTCCCTTTCATGTCAAATGTAGCACAAACTACGGTATTAATTATAAAGTAATGTAAATTACCACAAACTATTGCACAAATAAACGCACTGCACAAACACGATAACAAATACAAATTGTCACTCAACTCGCTCACGGAACTGGGCAGACTGTTTACATTGGGCGAATAGGCAGGCCTTTGTCGGCAACGTTGAAATCCGGGTGGTGGGGGAAACGCGAGTGGCAAAAAGTGGTCGAGTGGCTATATATATATACCTGTTGGGAATTTTCCCTCCCAAATTTCCCTCAAATTCCCTTTTCATACTATATAAAATACACTATTAAGCTAACCTTTACCATGCTATACTATATAAAATGTAGTATCTTCTCATATAATCTATACTCTATGTGCCAACTGGGTCCGATCCAAGATGGCGGCCCCCATTCCTGCCAACCTGTTGGGAATTTCCACATGACGAAACTACTATTACTCGACCCCCAACTCGCCGTTTTTTCCAACTCGCCCGTCAATCTACTCATCCATTGGTTTACACTGGGCGAGTTGAAGGCCGAGTACTAACTCGCCATCTAACTCGACCTCCAACTCGACTAATGTAAATCACTCTTTTAGCGCGGGCGGCCGGCCGCCTTGTTGGGAGCTCGGGCGGTGACTTAATCCTTTACCCGCCTTCCCTAAAAGAATACACTATAGTTCTAATTATGTCGCTAACCTAACCTAACCTAGTACAATGTGTTTTTGTTGGTCATGTATCCATAGAAAATATTTCATGACTGGTGGCCCTCTTCTGCAAAAGACCCAAAAATTGAACTATATTAATATGTTTATTGATGAATTATTTTAATTTTATTTGGATTAATAGTGTTGTTAAAAAGACTTAAACTTAGAGAGAACTGACTGTTTTATTGTTTACACTTTTTTAGGTTATCATTCTTAGGTTATATAATTTTAAGAGTTTTAGGTTCAAAATTCGGCTACTTTTAAAATATTGAAGATGAAAGTAGTTTATTTATCTGGTTTAATTTTTTTGTTTGAATAAACCGTTCAAAAGTCTTGTAGTTCAGGAGTTATGTACAAAAGTTATATTTCTAGATTTTTTTAGAGTTGAATAAAACCTACCCCTTCAGAACATTCCTCAAATGATTTGTATAATTTTGTTTATATTAATCGCTATACTGAATCAAAGTTATTGATTTATTAATAATATATACATTCTTAGGTTTGCTATCCATTGAACTAGCTAATTTCCTTTTTCAAGCGGTGTTAATAAATGCATTTATTACTTTATAAAAAGAGCCTCGAGGCCTGTTAGCTCCTATATTACTTTTGATTTATAAGTTACAAATGTTACAACACGAATTAACATTTTAGTTGTCGAATGAATCCTTTTTTTATGAATTGAGTAAAGTAATGCAATTAATTTATGTTTAACGGAATTATAATTATCATTATTTTAGCGTTTGGTTATCATTTTTCATTATTAATAGAGAAAGATTATCAAGAATTGCATCATAGGCTTTTTAAATATATTTTCAACAAATTTTTGTTAGTTGGGTTTACTTAAAAATCCGTCCAATAACAGAACATATTATATGAGGGAGACAAAGGTAGTTGGACATTTGCCATCATAACGTGAAAATTACCAATCACGACGTTTCGATTTGGTAAAACCTAAACCTTTTTCAAGTGCTAAAAACTAAATTACATCTACCCAAACATGTTATAAAACTACGTTCTTAAACTAATAAACTTTATTAGTTTAAGAAGTTAGTATATGTTATTAGTAGTTTATTAGTTTGTATATCATTAGGTAGTAATTTTAAAATTTAGATTTTTTTAAACAAATCACTTGACAAAATCAATTTTTTAAAGACAGCTTTCAAAGAACAATCATTTTTATTAGCTATTAGGAGAGCGATTTCAGGCACGATCTTCTCGACTCGACGTAGACCTTCCAGAACTTCTATATATCATTAGGTAGTAATTTTAAAATTTAGATTTTTTCAAAACAAAGTAATACATGAAATGAAATTTTTTTAAAGTTCACTTATGTTAGGTGTGGGGGCGCGATTTCAGGAATGACCTTCCAGACTACGAGACCTTCCAGAACGTCCAAGGTACTGTGTGCATGTTTGATTTATTTTTTTGCATGGTAGGTTAAGCATTTTTAGCTGTCGCGTCGATAAAAATCAATACTCTGTGCCACTAAACTTGTAAATTTAAAGTTGTTACAGTGTTGTATCGCGAACAGGTCATGGATAGACAAACTCTATGTGTTAGGGGAGGATTATGGGGATGTTTTTGTTTGTTTGATTTCAGACATCACCTGAGGAGTTACACGACCACAAGTCAACAACTCCAGAAAGGATGAAAATTTTGAGGTAACTATCCATTATTTGTTCATTATTTTTTTAAATTTAGTAATAAGTATTTATAATTATAATTTGAAGACAATTTCCAATGAGGTGTCAACTGTAGATATGTGGAAAAGAGTGCACGTTAAAAAATACATTTACTGACAATTTCCTGGCAAATTCATGTTCGAACGTGACTGTCCTTTTCCCCACAGACTATAAACAATAAATAATAACTTTGTTAATGAAAGAAAATAACTTGCAGAAGGGGTCTTGACAAATGTTACATTTTATCGTTGGATGCCATTATATAAAATAATATGGAAAAATAATATAGTAAGAATAGGATACTCATCGAACATGAGTAATAAGAATATTGATAATTTTCTAAGTTAAAGTTATTTTAGGGTATTCTCAGTTAATAACGACAGTGGATTGGGAGTAAAGTAACCTTAATAGACAAATAAATATGAGGTGATGAGCAAAGACATTTGATATCATCAATGAACAATGAGGTTTTTTAATTTTGTCAAACTCCTCAACTGGTTCAGAAGCTCATTCAATACTTTATGAATTACTTGGTAAATATTTTTCCGTAAGTACAACAATGTGGGGGTAGGTTCATGTGTAGTTGGTATTACAATGCTTATATTCACGTTATATTCGATCTGTGGTGATTGTGATATGTAGCACTTAGTTTCTGTACATAACTACTGGCATAAGTCAAGGCTGTGTGACCAAATGGACATATCTACAACTTATTATCATACTACTGAATCTAAACGGATTTAGTACTTATTTGATTAAAAATTAAATATTATCTATTAAAGAATATCATTGGTTGAATTTCCAATTTTTTTTACTCCGCATTCAGGACGACTTAACTTAACATGTATTAATGTTAAGTTTTTTTCTAAGGGGCTCCATTCGCCCTTCACCCCATCTAGCCCATGACACCGACTAGTAGAACCCTCAAGCCCAAACAGTCTTGAGAAATGGCGCATTTAACTGATTGACAGTGACTTTATTGACAAAGTCAAGAATTAATAGTATATGGCTGTATTCAGCATCCTTAGATAACTGCCATCATTATTATTTCAGTGCTACTAGTGCATTTGTTACAAACATATGCTTAGCTAAAACTTAATATTTGTTACGTTGATTGTAAATACATTCATTCGTAAAAAAATAAAATAAATATTGTCCAAATATTTAATCGTGCTTTGAATTCCAGATGTAAACAACGCCGCCTATATTTGTATGGGCGGTGTCAGCTGAGGCGTTCCTGCACGATATACAACACATCTAGGTAAGATCCCTTTCAGAATAATTAATAGGCAGTAGACCTAGTACAAAATAATTCGATTTAATATCTAAAATAATTATCAAGCCAATTTACTAAATCAACCAAAACAAATAAATATGAATTGTCTGAGTCATAAAGAAATTCACTAATATATGTTTTTAACTAAGGTACGATTTTAAAAATTATAATATATGTTTATAATGTATATAATTTAGTTACTGTACGTTTAAAAATTGAGTTTCATGTAAATAATGCGTCTTTTAATATAAATTTCAATTATTGGTCTGTACATTGAATTAAATGTTGCGCTGGGTAGTGAAATACTATTCTTTTCTAACAACATACAAGCAGCTTATTTAGTTCCTCCTTTTCGATTGTTTTCTCTCTCTACACCATACTTTCTCAGCACTTTACTTTAGTATTTAAAATATGCTCAGTTTATAAATAATGATTTAATTTTTTTAATTTATTTAAGTTCATTATCTTTTTAACTGATCTTGAAGTAATTATTTTTACATGCGAAAGGTGTTTCATATACAACGTTTTTTTTTTAATGTTGATCTTCAGTATTTAATTTTGTTGATTTCAGTAAGTGAAGTGTCTTGCCAACATAATTTAGAGACGATAAATCAACAGTAATGCAACAATAATAATCAATGACAATTAAGTAATGGTGATAATTTTTTCAACAATGGAAAAAATCTATTTTAGATGTATAATTTGAAATTCAATAGGCATATTCTTGGTAAAATAAAAAAATTTACATTAATTTACACATTTTGTAAATTTAAGGGTAATTTTTTTACTGAAGGCAGGAATCACTTTATTGAGGTATGCAATACTAATTTTTGTTTTTATTTTTTAGCTGTAAATTATACATATATAATGGTAAACCAGTTGTTATATAGAGTATAGGTAAACCTGTGCGTGGATTTAGAATGGGGAATAAGCGAAGCAAATCAAAATTAGAATGAATAGCCTGATTTAAATAATCTATTTCATCAAATTAAAATTAAATATTCATTATTCATCATTCATCTCTAAGACGCCGATCGTAGAGATATGGGCGAATATGAGGCATGCATGAGTGTGATGAGTGTAGATGAACGAGTGCAGTCATTGTTACTATCTGAGTTCGACTTAGCTCAGAAAGGACTATTTATTAATTGCCCAATAGCCAGGGCAACTATGGGACCTACAACTTTACGTGGAATCCGAACCACGTAGTGTTGGTCTAATAGCTTATTTCAACCGAATATGGTATCTGTTTAAAATATCTACCCAAGTAAAGAAACATTATAGTGAATACTTATCCAATAACCGAAAAATGATACAAGTGATATTTTTTAAAAATACGTACACTTATAACCAGCATTACTGATAAAAAGTTTATTCATAATGAACAAATGAAATTTGGTAAAAAAGTTGATCTATTGATGTAACAATTTTGATCTTTGGTAACTTAATTGTAGCCAAGATGGTTGATCCATTGATGAAAACAACTTGGGTTTTAGTGTTTAACATTACATCGTTGTCAGTTCTAAGTTGATTGATTCATTACGATTGTCTAAACTGATTTCCTCGTCTTATTTGAAGATTACCTCTCCTGCGCTAAGCCGCCAGTTCTGCCCATGCCGCCTGTCCTGCTGCATGTCGCCCCTTCTGCTGCAGCTGCTGAAGACTTCTAGAGTGTTGGTGCCGTACTCGAGTGAGTACAAGTTTTCATTAAAGTGGCACAGATTATTGATAGTGTTGCGTTAACTAGCGAGTTAGGCAGGTAGTTGACTGTTGTCTGATGACAGAAGGGAAGACCAAGAAGACACGTAGACTAAGTAAGGTGGAGACAGGTGAGACAGTCAGGCTGTGGCCCTCCCCCGAGGGAGGGTGGATACACCTGCTCACTCTAAAACACCTCTTTACTCAACAACTGTACAGTGACTATATGGTACATTTAATATTAGCTTGATAAACGATACAATGCGAGTACCATTGTATCGTAATAACGTCAGTTAAATGGCTCTGAAATATACAAAAAAATAAAAGATTGAACAAAGTTAGATGGATTCATAAACCAAGGACAAACTCTCAACATAAATTTTAGTATGTTGTCGTGAGATTTTGTACATTCCTTGTTGATATTCTAGTGGTACAAACTGGGCCTTCACTCTGTGATACAATTCACGTAATATTTTATGTTATTACATTTAAAATAAGTTGTTAGATAATGTAATCAATTACTTTTACATGGAGGAAGTAGTAATACTAAATATAGGAGTTTTGGTTTAACTGAATACATCTACGTGTAATTTTAAAAATTGTATTCAGTATACGTTGTTTTTCTCCTTCTTAAATAATTATAAGGGGGCAGAAGAAAAGTACAATTAATAGCAATAGAAAACCACGTTAGTTAAAATATAAATGTATTTATGGAATAAAACTTTCTGTAAATTCCAGTAGATTATAATTCTATCAACATTGGAGCTAATAACAAAAAAGTTTTCAGCGTTTTAAAAGTCAGCATTTGTTTCATTGACAGTCATTCATTGGGTTAAAATAATTGAATAACGATTTATTTGTATGATTATTATTTCGGATTATATAGCTCCGATAAGCTATATAATCCGGATTATAGTACTCCAAATAAGCTAAATTATTTCAAATACACGTAATAATTTACGTTTTTTTTAACATTCAACACAAAACATGTCTCTAAGAGCTTTTTAGCTGACCTTCCACTTACCTCTGGCATTTACTTACCCTTGTTTTTACTGTAATGAGCGAAGCTCGTTTATTTTCGAATAGTTAAAGTTTAAAATTTTAATTGATTATATAAATAAAAAGTACGAGTAAAAATCTTTGATCAATAACACCCAATTAATTGTGCATACGCATTACATACATAAATCGTTTAGTACAATTAATTAATCTTAGAGGAACTAGTGTCATCATTATTAATTAATTGATTTAGGGAACAAATTTAACACATTACATATTTTAGTTCCTGTGGCTGATGATGTTTTGAGAGATTGATTAGGCTGTTTTCAGATTTCATTAAAGACGGGTTTTCCCCCATTATAACCATAACTCTGTCACGCTTGTTTTTACACTTTTGGTAATAGGTTATATAGTTAAACTGTCTTCAAGCTGGTTTTGCTTTGCTGCTGGTTTGACTATCTCATCTCATCTGTGTTTCCTTTGTTGTTGGTTGGATCGTTTAGTCTGGGGTTACTTTGTTGTTGCTTGAATTTTCGAGTATGGTTTAGCGTTGTTACTGGCTGGATTGTTTGGTTTGGGCTTCCTTTGTTTTTGCTTGGATTATTTTGTCTGATTTTGGTTTGATGTTAGTTGAATTGTCTGGTCTCGGTTTGCTTTGCTTGTGGTTGCATTTTCTCCTCTGGATTGGTTTTGTTGCTGGTTAGGTTATCTCCTTTGGTTTTTCTTGGTTGCTGGGTAGATTGTCTGGTCTGGTTGGTTGTATCGTATGGTATTGCTTTGTCGATTGTTAGGTTGGTCCCCTTGGTTATATTCTCTGATGTTATTTGTTGGCTTGTTATTTTTTAGTAAGTCTTGGTCTCAGTTTTTTAAATTTTTTGTGATTTTTTTATGATATTGCACTTTGAAATGCAGAAAACATGCTCATCAAACACTCAAACACCTTCAGCCCTACAATTAGGTAAATATTAAACTAGTTTGCACACAGTAGGATTCGAAACTATTGTCACTTCAATGTAATAACGTCAAACAACTGTTAATGTCAATTTAGTCGCAGACAGCTGATACTTGTATTGCCTATGACATTTTCCTAAAATATAAAAATTTATTTACAGACAAAGTAACTCATTATATTCTCTATATTATTCTGTAACCTCTATATTCTCTATATAATTCAAGATATTTACATTTTTAGTAGGCCATTCATCTACTAATAGGTAAATATGACTGTTTTAAACAAAGTTGTAGTTTGTAGGTGAATAAAATTTCTTTTCATGAGGAAAGTGTTAAGGTTGGAAATAAGCTCAGATACATGTCTCACACACGTAATAGCATGCACAAACAATAAATAAAAATAAAAGAATATGCATTTTTTTATGGCTATTATAGAACATTTGTTTTACTAAAAGATCCAAGCAGAATGAGTTACACCTTCCTTCATAATTCATCACGTATCAATGTAGAAAAGGTGACAGTTTTAGAAGTCTAAATTCTAGGATTACAGAGGACTATGAGTATACTATAGTTGGTGGTAAGTACAGTTAGTTAAGTGTAGTATTAAGTGTAATATACAGTTTGTCAGGCCCTGGGAGTACCACCAGTTTGACAGTAAGGCCTGGTGTAACATCCGTTCTAGTACTCATTACAAATATGACTTGCAACTCACTCAGAGCCATTTTGATCTCAAAATTATTACATTTTTTACTATAAAATTACTAAAATTTCTCATTTAATTTTAGTAGCATTCTTTTTTTCTTTTCTTAAACTTACTTCTAAAATGACAACTTCACTCCATTGGGTTAGCAATAAAATGCTATTGGTATTTATTTTTACCTTATTGATATTTTTGTGCCAGATTATGCGGATGGCAAAACAAATAAATAAAAAAGAAAGCATGTCAATTTTTCATTTGTACTTTTTCAAGGAGTTTAAATTCGAAAATGTATGAGGTATTTTAGAGTGAACAGTAAGAGAATCTAAAATCGGTATCTTCCTCCCCCGTGGGCGGAAAATATCCTTGGATCCTCTTAAGGTGTTATATGTTATGTATAATTTTTGGTTTACCTGAGAGATGGTTTTATACAGACATTTTCCCTCCCCCGAGGGTGGGAAATGACCTGTAAATCACTTTCTGGGTAAACTTTGTTTAAATATTGTCATTTGTTTATTTTCGTTTACTGCTCAAGACCTCTGGAAAGAATACCGATATTTGTTGATAGTTTGACAGTTTTTACGAAGTGAGAAGAAGACAAAGAAGAAAGAAGACGTCTCAACACTACAGGTGGGTTCCATTCATGTATTAAACGGGTTGTCCATCCCCCAGGGTGACGTACTCTACCCCTGGGGGAGTCTCTCCTCAAAAGAGGCACCCAGGTAGAGGTGGACACTGTGACGTAGTGCCTGGGCTTTTTACTGAGATCCACCGAGTACATTCATGTATACGAAGGGTTGTCCATCCCCCAGGGTTACGTCAGAGCTACGGGGTAACGTACTCTACCTCTGGGGGGACTGTCACTTCTAGGCGAATGTACTAATAACAATTAATAGTGAAATTAATTTATTTAGATTTACCCGAATTGATTTTGTGTAAATATAAATAAATTATAGACCTTCAAAATTACAGTCCACGATCAGTAGTTTTCAAACGCCTGTAACTTGGCTGCGTCAATTTCAAGGCCGAGCCAGACCGGGGTTTATTTGTCCAAATGCTATAAATCCGATCAAAACATTCGAAATCCATATTCGCCCATATCTTGACGATCGGCGTCTTATGAATAAATAAATTAATAAATAAATATTAGACTATATCATTACATTCAGCAAGTTTATTAGATCGGTCGCGGGGGGGTACTTTTCCAGTCGCGAACACCAGTTTCGTCAGCTGTCCAAGTAACGTTTTTGTGATGTCAAAGTGACGTAGGCAATTGCTGGGGGGGGGAGGGGGTACTTTTCAAGGCTTCTTTTCCACTGCACCATCTGAACAGGCAAAATGGACAAGGTGGAAATCCCGTTGTGAAATCAATATTAACTGTTCCACACCACAACATGACATGTGGTTGACAATGCGCGTGCAGATCTTCTCACCTACTGAATACATACATTCTTATCTCAAAATGAAAGCCGTTTATAACTTTTATGCCTTTTTAAACTCAAGCAAAAAACATGAATTTTCCGACAAATCGTGCGTACAGTGTTTACATCGATTACCTCTGCAGTCTCTTAAACTTAACTTCTATCATGCAGAGATAATAAAACGTGGAAACTACTATCTCAAACCCTTTATAGGGCAGTGGGATAATAATTTCCCACCATGTTTTCCTACAAAACATTATTTATAACTTGAAATTACCACTGGGATAAATATTTCCCACTTACTAAATGAACACACAGAATGTTTATGCAGTTCTCTATGATGGTTTTAGAGGTGTTTTTTTACCCCAGCTGTTCTGTGAGAGTAAATGTCAAAAAGTGGGAAATTATTATCCCACTGGTTCTTTTACTGCTCTGCATTTGTTTGTTTGTTTGTTGTTCTTGGAAGAAAACATTTATTTTTGAATTAGACAGATCATCTTTGGAAATACTTTAATGAAAATATCAAAATCTACATATATTTTAGTTCCTAAAAATCCATAAATGAGATCATTTTATCAATGCATAGGGCTAACCTATTACATAATAGTTTTATGTTATTTCAAAGTTATGTTTGACACCAAATTTTATTTATTTTTGGATGCTTTATTTTTATGGACTACAGTTCTAAATTTGTACAATTCCATACATTACAAGGTCTAAATTATTAATATAAGTCCAATATCTTGATAAGTTATTGCGCAAAGATAATTTTGGTGATATTTGAAAGTTCGACATAGGCTAGCCTAGGCCTCGGTGACTGAAGGGCCTTTTAGCATTTGAAAAAAAAATTCCACAATATCCCCATTTTATTATTAAAATATTTCAACTAAATTTCAAATAACCATATTTCAATGTACCAACACAAACCTTAGAGTTCCACACTAATCATTTGCATAAATGAACACTGGGATAACTATTTCCCACTTTATGTCAACGTTTAGTGACCACTGGGATAATAATTTCCCACCCCATAAATATATCAAGTCAAATAATTCAAAGCATGCCAATGTAATTTTATTATATATAAACATGCCCTAAATCAAATTCTTTAATAAAAAATTTATAAAAATTAGTCCCACATTTATGCCCTATAAAGGGTTTGTTATTTCGGATTTATTTACTTAACTAGTCAACAGTCCTTGCTTCGCTACGGGGCGGTTCTCTGTGCGTTATTACCATTCCGTCAGTGGTTCTCTTTAAACCTTCACAGCATCATATAAAAGCTCAGCCTTCCGCCATTCTTCTAGATGTCAAAGCTTTACTGTCTATAAACACCTCTAAGTCTACTTTAGGGGGTGGGGGTGGAAAGCAGTGCAATCGTGTCGGAGTTAGTAGAAATTACCGTAAACATTTCACTACGAAAACCAAATTAGCCAAGTTTTTGTGTCATGTTTATGTTTTTTGAAACAGCTCTTTGAAATAAATTATTAAATGAACGCCTATGTTACTCTTAAAAAGGACACGTTGAGGGGCTGTTCATACCCTTTAGGAATGAAATTTCAAAAAATCCTTTCTTAGGCTATCTATAATACAAACGCTAACTTCCTTCCAAACTTCATAAAAAACTGTTCACTGGTTCCGGAGATTTCGTGATGGGTGAGTACATCACTTTTGAATTTTATACATTAAGATTTGAAAGTTCGTAAAATTGCAATCAATATTATATCGGTTTAGTTAAACACGCTATTTCATACAAATATGCCACAGCTTTGTAGAGTACTACGCCTACAGTAAACGACTGCGTATTATTGCACAACCACCTACCACGTGGCTGATGTGTAGAGAGCACGGAACTGGTAGTGGTTGTTTGACACATGAATTTCTCACCGATTTTAATGCGGAAATGTGTGAAGACTAGCGACTGGACGATGTCAACAAAATGCTCAATTTAGCGCTTTTTATCGAAAGAAAAATTTTAGTAGATCCATTTAATTTTGTCAAAGGGGTTTGAATCGTTGACCCCTAGCAATGTTTGTGTACTACCTATGCGTTAAAATGTCACCGGCGTAGAAAAACAACGCTTTTAACTCTAATAGACTTTATTTACTCTAATAGACGATACTGTTCATTCATTGTATCGTGACCAATTCATGTATTTCTGTAAGTTCTACCCTAGTTTCGGCACACATACATTTATATATGACAAGGGGACACCCCTGCACGCTTCGCGAAACCTCGGCCTCGGCATGTGACTGGTGACAACAAATAACAATGGTTAAACTATATTAAGTAAAATTATAATTTGCAAATTTATTTATGGTAACTCACTTTTTGAAACATAGTTACAGTAGAATATAAATAACCAACGTTATTACTAACATTAAGATAAAAAAATATAACATTATGAAAGTTTTATAACCTTCTAAATATTATAAATATCATTATTTATATTCTATTATCATTATGTTTTTACACGTAAAATTGTATTGAGAAAAAACATAGTAAATTAATTGATAGCTCCTAATGCATCGATAGGATAAGTCAAACATACAAAATAAACATGTTTATTTACAAAACAGCTGTTATTAATTTACTAAAATCAACCGGATGTTATCCTTATAGAGCAATCTTTTAGGGGTGGTTTCTACCCCTTAGAGACATTTATCAAGAAGAAAATATTTTAGTTGTCCTATTTAGTCTGCAACAAACATTTGTATCAAATTGCAGCGCTGTAGGATTAAGAGAAGTGGAAGAGTTATGAGTGAGTGAGGGCTTTCTCTTTTAGAGATTTAATTATTTTACGTTTGTACACATTTTAACCTTATTTTGATAAAACAATTCCAAGATCTTGAAAATGACACCTAGTATGCCGAACGCAACTCGATTAAACTGTATGTGAAACTATATGAACTGATGACGATACAAGGTAGACATTTTTCTATAAATAATGTAAGTTTTTGCCAAATAATAACCAAACTTTACCGTAAATCTGGTCTGCCATGGGACTTCCCCTTCTACGTCAACCCGTAGCTCCTTGCTGGGCACTGGCTGGTAGGACACATACGCTCGCGACATCTAGCGGCCACTGCACGACCTGTACTGCAGGTACCGTACACTCTCGCTTTCTCAACACTTTCACCTTCACTCCAAGGTCTCGCCATGGCTCGGCGACTAAATGCTGAATTAGCTTTGAATACGGCGGTTTGGAACACGTCACCTTCGTCTTCCCAATCGATTGTATCGCAACGTTATCAGTAGTGATATGAGCTAATATGGAGAGAAAACGAGTATGAAGACCGAGTGAAGTGGTTTTTAGACAAAACTAGGATCGACTGTTCCTTTCAAAAAAACTATCATTAGACCAATAGCTAGAGCAACTAAGATAACAACTACCAGCTTTACCTGGAATCCGAACCACGTGGTATTAATTTGATTTTCAGCAAATTGACAAGCCTAATACTCATTTCTCTTTCCCCTACAAAATCCGGACTCTGACTTCCACCCGAAATGGACACCCCAGACTTCTCTAGTAGTGTTCACGCCGCGCCGGTAGTAACCGCTGAGTGGACGCCTTGTCGATATTAAGAGGGCCGAGCATAGAACCTATCACCTTCAATCTCCACAACACTTTGTCCCCAAGTAGCTGGGTTACAACACTTCGCCAGTGCCGCCATGAGCCCAGATATATTGGAAGTTGTACAAATGAAAGACACACTGTACAAATAAATTAATACAAAAAATCCATTTCTTTTAAAACATTTGAAACTAAACTAACAAATAATTTCAAGCTGAGACACTTAACATTAATCTGGCGTTGGATATACTTTTTTATAGTTAATATAGTAAAAAGGTAATACTTTTATCAGATAATAAATCTCCAGGCTATTATGTCAGGATTGAGATCAGTAAGTGTACTGAATTCCTACTCTGAAGGCTTCTGGAGGATTAAGAAACACTCACAAAATACCGTTGATGAGTCACTTACTAGGCATGCAACAACATACAAAACATATACATTTTTTTAATTTAATTTTTGGATAAATAATTCTATTTTGTTAGGATTTCACATTCATTTTGTACCAAAATGACAACATGAAGGTGTTATTATAATTTCAAGCTACATAAGCAATAGTTTTATAATTTATGTAGTTAAAATAATGTTTACAATTAATCTATTTTTAACAATAAATTTAACATAGAAATATTTTTATTTTCTAACTGTAAAACAATAAAAATCAAACAAAGTGTACCCTAGGAGTAGCAAAGAACTTATCTCACTAACACACATACAACCTGTTCTCCTCCCCTCTCTCTCTCACCACCGCAAATTGTAGTTAGTACATAACTCCCTCTTTTATAGTAAACTCTAGCAAAGAAATTTTTATGTATTATTAATCTACTCTTTCAGCCAAAGATAATTGCACAGATTTCAACTCAAACTTTATACTGATGTCATTTGCAAAAAAATGATTGGTTATACTTTAACATTTTTGGTTTTACTTTGCACTAGCTTAGTTTGTACAGTACCATTTGTCCACTATATTCTCAAAAAATTAATGAAATAATCGCACAGTGTCTTAATAAGTTATGTACATAGAAAGACCAAACTAGCCACTTAGATTGGAGTGGCCATAGAGACAATTAAAAAACAATTGTTTTCCCTCCACACATTTCTTTGTAAGGGACTACTGTACTTCTATACTATAAGAAGACTAAGAATTTTATTTAAACAACATTTTAAATAATTTTTGGATAGAATACTCTTAAGTAGATCAGTTATAAAAACATTCCAAAATTGTCATGTCTCGTACCTTAAAAAGTTAATATTTTGTTTACTTTTATAATAAAATGAAATGACATACAATTATTTCATTAACTTTATTTTTTTTACTTCTAGGAGCAGATTTGGAATTACTTCCTCCTTAACTGCTTAAAAATAATCACATCTTAAGACCTAATTTCTCTTTAAGGGATTACAAACAATGAACGGTTATTTCACCCCTATTTACAAGCAGGGAGCAGAGGGAACTTTTTATTGATTGATTAGTCAATAGTCAAAATATTCTTTATTCTATCTAATTAGAAGCACATTTTGTCCAAGATAATAGAACCATATTTTATCTCAAATTAAATAAATTGGTAAATATTAATATAACATTGTTATAATTTTTAGAAATAAAACTAACAGATTCCAATAAAAATTTGAAAAGTATGCTTATAAATTGTAATGCTATAAATTATAATTAATTATAAGATATTGTAAATTACAAATTGAATTGAGTAAGTTTTATTTCTATAAATTAAAAAATATCCAATAAGTGAGTTATCTTAATCATAATACTGTTATGGTTTAATCTTGTCAAATTCTTATAACGAATAAAGAGCTTAACTTATTAATATTTCTTTTGATTTCATATAATTACAATAGTTTTCCTTTTTGATCTTCTCAGGTATTTTTCCTACGAATTGGTTTCCTACAAATGAGTTTTTTAAACAATGCGAGATGGTTTCTAGGAACTTTATATTCATTTTTATGTCTTGTGTTCTATGTGTAAAAAGTTTTTAAGCTGTTTTTGTAAATTATTATGTAATAATATGTACAAAAATATAAATCCATCTAACAGTCAAAATATTTAGTTGTTTGAAAAGTTCTTTTAGAGGATCTAAACAAATCAGTTGTAACAAAGCTCTGATTGTTTTTTTTTTTTTATTTCAGTAAAATCTTCTGTTTTTGTACTTTATTATATTCGTGACTGGATATGAGAATAGTAAATTAATTTACGAGTGTCAAAACTACACCAACTTTCTAATTGTAAAAAGGGCCAAATTTATTTTAATTAAAACTGATTTGGCGTGGCCATCCCATCAACACTCACAGATTGATATCATTCTATCTACAAGATCTATTTGGCAGCATGAGAGATTATTCGGGATGTGTCAAACACAAATCAAAGTCCTGGCAGGTTTCCATATTAACAGTCCCTTTTCAGTTAGACTTAAAATATGAAGATATTCCAAGATTAAACATAATTAACATGTTTATACTCTGTAAGAATATGGAACAATTCATGAGTCAACAATTGTAAATGGTTTGAGGATAGCAGTAAAAAAAATTGAATGCAATATAAAAATGTATCTCTTGATTCCCCTTGGTCTGAGTAGTAAACGTGGTTTATCAAAACTATCTGTAATATATTTACTAGTGTGAGTGTCTATTGTCATTAACGACACAAACAAGAAGACTGTTCGCTCACATAAGCGCTGTGAAGCCCATTTGATAAAATTCTTGTTCGTTTTCACATGTATCGCCAACAATCTCTCTGTCTCTCCAATACCCCTGAAGTGACTAAATAGCTGAACTATTACTACACTAAACAGTCATCTGAGCGCTTATTTTAATCCAATCCCCATTGACAGATTTTTTATATCATATTATACTATCTAAATCTGTTGAATTTAAAGGTTTCAATCCACGCAAAAACAAAATAACTATCAATTAAATTCAAAATAATATTGAATACGTTCACTGGTTATAAAAACAAACTTCTTAAATAGAAAAAAAAAAAAAAAAACACACAAAAATATAGCCCACCTTTAACTCTTATAAGTGTAGACAGAAAATTGATAGTTCTAAAGAATGTACACATGTACTTTCCTCGATTAGCTTCGCTATGCTCCACAACTCAATGGTCGGAAAGATTCCATTGAGTTCTGAATACAGTTAGAAGGGAGCAGGGTCGGTTGCAGATATTTTTTTAGTGTAAGCGAACAACATACATTGTGGCGCCCCCCCCATAAAAAACTGTGAGGTGGAGGCGTTTTCTCTAAGGCTAGTATGTATCGCATGGAATTAAATGGAGGCAGTCACATTCAGCGGACTTGCTGCATCCTGTTCTTCACCCTCTCCAAGTTAGGGTGAAAACATAGTGGAGCAGCGAACCTAGCTGAGCGTTTTTAATTCTTCCGTGTATTTAAGTTGACCCGCACATAGTGAAGTGTCAAACGGCGCGTCGTGCATCAACATGAATCTTGACTCACCACTCGAGAATTCACCAACTATTTCTTTGTAGCATTTCTCCTCAAGTTGACTTGGGGCTTTCTTACCAAAGGTTCCTCTTATGAACCTCCTGTATCAAAAATGAACATTGAAACATTTGTGTTATCAATTAGACACCATGAACCTATGTGGAACCAGACTCTGAATGATGATTTGTTGTTTCATCAAAGTTTCTGCCTTATATAAAAAATTAATGCCGTTGATAAACTACTTTCCCGAAAGTAAGTACAAAATTTAGTGATAAAATATGCTTATTTATGTGGAAGAAATGATTAATCCAACCAGATGAGTCCACCAATCGTTATTCTTTGCCTTGCGGAAGTGTTGATGACACAAGAACCTCAAGACTCTATGAAGGAGAAGATGTTGGAAATACTGATTTCTTACCGTTTAGCCTAATTAGCTCAAATATTCAATTTAATTTAATTTCAAACAATAATGTAAAACCTGGCGTACTTTTAACTATGGTGAAAATCTTTATTAAACCGCGTGAGTAGCATTACTTCCTGGTATGAAACATACGTAACATTTTAAGAGTACTCTTTTCAAACAAATACTTATCTTCGCTGTCTTACGACATTTTACTGCCTGAGGACACTTTCCTTTACCCGAGTCGTCTCATGACTCGCAGCTCCACTATGTGCACCTGCCTCTTCACTATACTTGTAGCTCTAGAGCATCTTAACTTGCCACTTGACTCTAGACTCGCCGCTCCACTATGTTTTCACCCTTTCGTTGTTGATGTCAGTCATTTGTACATAACCTGCGCTGGGGGAGTTCTTATGTTGCTTACTGTTCATGAATATTATTTCATTCTTTATTATTTCGCTTTTACTATGTTTGAAATGGAAAAGTTCATTAATGAAATTCATCTTCGTCCATCGTTGTGGCAGATGTCTAACAAAGATTATAGTAATAGAGATATGAAAAGTAAAACGTGGATAAAGATAGGACAAAGGATGATTTACAACTTGCAACTTAAGTCACCTGAAGGAAGAACAAAGAAAGTAAGTTTCAAATTATTTATTTAATTAAACAATCTCACGTTCAAAATCAGACTTTTTAGTTTGACATGTATGCAACAATATTTTTACACTATTTTTTTTTCAACTAAGAATCATTTTTACAAAGTCAACCACTCACAAGTGCCTACAAACATGAAAACGAGTTACTGTACTTCAATTCAAATCTAGCCTGTGAGTGGATGTATTATTAATTAATAGATTCTTACCTCAAAGTAACAGCCAATCGTTCTTCTATTGATATGAACAATTTTAATCTTATGTCCTGCTTCGTAATACTGTCCCTCAACATAGAACACAGTTCTGCAAATGATGGTTCACTCATCCGGAAATAAGAGAAGAACTTTAATTATTCATTTAATAAATATACCATCAGGTTATGGTACTGGACCTCTTGCAAACGCACTGTATTTAAAGCTGCGTTTACACAAAAGTTGAGACCTAAAAGTTGACAACAAATTGTTTGTAGAAAACTAAAAGTTGCTCTTCTCAAATTAGAGCAACAAGAGGTTATAGAAGATTTTGGGTGACACCCTCATTGAAGGCTAGGGATTGGTACAGTGACAGTGTCATGATAGGAAAGCAATACCTGTCTAAGATGTCTCGGGGCACAGTTTTCCATTGGTTTCCTACAAGTTGTTTGCACAAAGTGCAAAGCAACAAATCTTCCAGTTTTTGTTGTCAACATTCTTTGATCTTTACCGACACTCAATGGGAAACCAAAATTTAGAGCAAGATTTGTTTCTCCATAAGAAAAAAGTTGATGTATTTTGTAAAAATGCAACAAGTTGCCCCGCAACTTGTGGAAAACTTAGTGGAAGACTTTGGTGTAAACACGTTTTTTAATGGGTGCACTTCGATACGCCTACAGTTCTTGCGTATTAAGTATGAACTCACAGGCAAATCATCCTTCCTTGGTGAAGACATATTTTCAAGTGACGGAACTAGGATGTCATTCAGTAGAGCACTAGCACCGCCCAGTGTGACAGCACTCAGTGGATCTGACGATAACCGCTGGAAAAAATTGAAAAGCAGCGTTTCTACTGCGACGTGAAACACACCAAATGTGACCCTAGCCATATTTTCAAGTGACGGACCTAGGATGTCATTCAGTAGAGCAATAGCACCAAACAGTGTGACAGCACTCAGTGGATCTGACGATAACCGCTGGAAACAATTTAAAAGCAGCGTTTCTACCGCAACGTGAAACACACCGAATGTGACTCTAGCCTAAATACAAATACTTGTAAAATAAATAGAAATACTTAAATAATGAAAATTGAGACTTGAATATCATGGTTAACTTATATATTATATGTAATATTTCTAGATCTTAAAGCCCATTATAAATAACAAAATCAAAGCTAAGCAACTGTAAAAATCAATAAATAAAACACAAGTTCGCTTAGAAGAAATTCAGCAGTTTAATTAATCGTAAATTAAAGGAAAAAATGATAACCAGGAACTATGGAAAAGTAAAAAAACTAATTTTTCATCTGCCATTTGAATACCGGAATAAATACATAACTTTAAATATAAAAATATTTTATTTTTGAGGCTTTTATTTTGATATACAGCATGGATATACTTTGATGTAAAAAATTTGTTTTCGTCCACAGTTTAAAGACCAACAGAGATGTGGCAAAAATTTACATAACAAAATGTCTGATTTTTAAAGACCTTTAATTTGATAAAAGGCTGGGATCCTTGTTGATAAAATGGGATCCTATTTACAACTTTTTACTTAGATCTATTTTTAGTTTTTTAAACGTAAATGATTTTTGCAATTTCGAAGAAAGGGAGATAATTGTAAAATCTTACTGCTAATTGAAAGGACAAGTCATTTGTAGTATTTGATAAATAATGTACACCGTTTTGATGTAAAAAAGAGTTACGGTAGAGTATCTTCAACTTTAAAAACCAAAACATTTTACATTTTGGGCCGCCCTGCTTCTTGGGTTAAGAATAATTTGAAAATGTTTTTATCAAAATAATAAGCCTTTAAAAACCTTAAAAATGAGATGTAATAAGATCTATATTCCTATTTGTCACATTCCTAGGTCAATAATTATTATTCAAGCGTAAAGTAAAAATGTACAATTTTGTTTAAAATTTTAAACCATTAAGCCTAATAATTCACCCAAGAAAATGAACTTCAAAAGATTATTACTATAAAATATGTGTATCTTAAGACATTTTTTCTTTGCAATTATTAAGCATTATTATAGTTGCTGAATTAAAAATAATTCGTGTTGGTAAACGTATGTTGCCCATTAAGTATTGAAAGGTGATTAACTGAGTCTTCTTGTGTGGGATTTTTTAGATTTCAATAGGCATATTGAATTTGTGATTGAATTGTATTTACAACAAATTGACGTAAGCAATTGGATATTAATTAACGGTAACAGACGACGTAAAATCTGTCTGTAAGGTATTATGTCAATTAGGTAGTAACAGTAGTAAAAATTAAAATCAGAAAACAGTAAAATCTTGAGTAGCGGAGTAGAGTACATGTATGCGACATATCCTTTCTCCTAAAATATGAATTTGGCATAGTGAGTCAACACTCAAAATCTAGTCTCCTAATTTAATACTGAGCGTTTAGGTGCCCCTTTTCCCCGGCGCCCGCATACTTTCCTTATACCAGACCTGGAAGGGAGGAATTTTATTATTTTGATGCTGTAGCATTTGTTGAAATTTGATGATTGGTGGATGGTAACAAGTTTCATAATAGGTTAAAAACTTATGATTAAAAAAGCCTCTTTTGACATCCTGTATATAGCCATTCATTTTGAGCAATTATGGTTTTCAATATCTAGGAAATATAATTGAAGGGGATATAAGTTGCAAAAGAAATACAGAATTAAGGACTGCCAAAAAAAGATTAAAGCAAAAGAAAGATTTAATAAAAATACAAGTTTCCTTTGTGGACTGTTTGATAAGAAGTTGAGGAAAATATTTATGATGGACTCTCAGGAAAGTTGAAAAGATTGGATGCGATGGAGATATGGATTTAGAGAAAATAGAATGGGAAGATGTGAAAAGTGGTGAAGAACTGAGGAGATTGGGCGATAAGAAGGGAATACTGAAAACTATAAGAAAAATGAACTGTTTAAGACATGTGATGAGAGGAGAGCTTGTAGAAGGAAAAGTTTGAGGAAAAGGAAGACGATGGTACACACAGTATAAGGATTGGAGGGTAGTATGAGACAGCAAAAAGGAAGACGATGGTAGACACAGTATAAGGATTGGAGGGAAGTATGAGACAGCAAAAAGGAAGACGATGGTAGACACAGTGTAAGGATTGGAGGGAAGTATGAGACAGCAAAAAGGAAGACGATGGTAGACACAGTGTAAGGATTGGAGGGAAGTATGAGACAGCAAAAAGGAAGACGATGGTAGACACAGTGTAAGGATTGGAGGGAAGTATGAGACAGCAAAAAGGAAGACGATGGTAGATACAGTGTAAGGATTGGAGGGAAGTATGAGACAGCAAAAACGAAGACGATGGTAGACACAGTGTAAGGATTGGAGGGAAGTATGAGACAGCAAAAAGGAAGACGATGGTAGACACAGTGTAAGGATTGGAGGGAAGTATGAGACAGCAAAAAGACTTGCTCAAAACAGAGTCTCCCCTTTGTCCCACAGAAGACTTGCCTGAGAGCAGAACACCCCCCTGGTAGTGTATCAGCTCGGAGCTGGCATAGTAATTGTGCCATTCTACTAGAGCTTCAAGTATTAACCAATATCATAACAGCATCATTTACAGATTAATCTTTGGTCAATTTGTACATGTACTAGGTTCACTCTTTTTGGCAATTGTGAGCATTTTATATCACAAGTTTATCACAATAACTCATTGATCCACAGTATTTATTAAGTCTGTGTGTCCAGATGTCATCTGGATCTGGTGCAAATAAGTGTTGGCAGATGAAAACTGAAAAATTTACAATAGATCAGGGTTTTCTAACTTTGCATTCAGTTTATAAGGGTGTTATAAACTGTAAAGCCAAACAGTTATAAACTGTAAGAACTTCAGACTTATTAATTTATTTAACACAGAAACTTACAGCTATGAAAAGAAAAACAAAAAAAAAACTTTGAATGTTCTTTATTGTACTAAAATCCTTACTTTTTTTATCAACTAAAGGTTTGCTACACATGTCATGGCTTCACTATAACCCCCATTAGTCGTTTTTATTCACTATAATTTTATTCACAAATAAATTTCCCATACAATGTTAATTTTGAGTCTCAAAATACAAGCTGTTTTTGTGGTCCATTGTGGTGCGCTAATGTAGTCCTATATAAATGTAATGCAGTTTAATCCAGCTGTTTTTGTGGGTCTCACAACTAACAAAATATTCCTATTAGATGGAATATCTATTGTAGGAGTATGTAATCAAGGCCGTCACTGTTCATAGTTCCTATGGGGCCTTACCAGCAAACCTAGCAGGTACAAGGGCACACAACGTCTCCGCTGTCATCACCCCCCACAGGCAATCCCTTACTTCATAATGACGTCCGTCCCTCACAAAGTGGACGAAGGGTTGAGCTTAAGAGGAACAATTGATAGATGCTTAGGCTAGTACAGGGTGTCCAGTAATCCTCCTTAAACAAATTCCCTGACCAACCCCTGATTTCATACAAAATTTCCCTGACCACAAATCGACATAGTTACATATATGTCTATTTAACTTAGTAGTAATATTATGTACTACCATGTACATACATTATGTTATTTATTTACAGTCAATTACAATTATTAATAACTGACATATATTTTTATTGATAACCGTAATAATTAAATTCAAAACTACTACCGACAATAATTATTCTTTTTAAACTACCTACTTTATAACAGTAGAGTTAGAATCAAAAATATATTTATAATTAGACTTGAGTAAAAAACAAACATACCTTTTATTCTAAAATTGTTAAATTATGACAATTTTCAATGCCTTAAAAAACAGCACTAAATTATAATTTCCCCAAAACCAGCATAAATTTTAGGTTTATGACTTATCTAACAAGTACTAATCAGAACATTATTTCAGTAAGTTTTAAACTTTTAGCGATATTAAACTAGTTGTATGAGGTCAAACAAGCATAAGCACAGGAATTAAGTAGCTTTTTCATAATTTAGAATATTAAATGGCAATATTTAAATGTTAGAATATTAAAATTAACATTTAGTACTGAACAAAGTAAAGGATTTTTTGTAGCGCACACAAGTATATAGTGACTATAACAAATCACAACAGACTGGTGTTCTTGTTAAGATTTTCCAGGTTTTGTTTCAAATTCCCTGATTTTTCCCTGACTTTTCCAGGTCATTTAAAATTCCCTGACTTTTCCAGGTTTTCCCTGTTGCTGGACACCCTGTAGTAGTGTATTGTCCTCGTTCTATTTAATGTAGTAATGGATGAATTATGGGAGCGCAAGGAAACAGAGGAGCAGAAGATCTGTAGATAGTAGCACATGCAGATGATATTACGATATGGAAAGATAAAGAAGATTTTGAACGAGAAACGAATAATTGGGCAAAAATAACAAAGAAGTAAGGGAAAAAGATGTATCAATTTTGTTAAAAAAGGTAGATGAATTCTGTTATCTAAGGAGTAATATAACAAAGAAGAGCGGACAGTTTTTTGATCTGGTACAGAAAATATTATGACATTGGAAAGGAAACGAAGATATTGTTGAGCGAATGTAATATCAAACGATTTATTATATGGAGCAGAAACGTGGATACTGAGAAAAGGTTATTTTAACAGATTATAGGCAGCAGAAACACGATTTTTCAGAGGAATAGTGAAGATTAGCAGAAGAGATACCGACACAACACGAGAAAGGTTGAAATTGATAACACAACAAGAGACAATTGAAAGAAAAAAGAACCGTGGATGGGGCATGTGAAGAAACTGTGATATAATACACTGTCTAAGATAGCTCTCGGGAAAGAGGAAGAAGACCAAGAGGAAGGTGGGAGACCAAGTGTGTAAGGATGTGGAGAAAAGAGAAATGCAGAAGTCACGTGGAGGAAGAGGAAACCTAGAGGGAAAGTCAAACACGGAGGAGGCTGTGTAGGACAACCCACGAAAACGGGAAACTCAACCGATGGTGATGATCATGCTAAAACAATTAAATAAAATCTAAGTCCTATAAGCAGCTAATAAAATTAAGTTGCAGTAAACCTCTAATATACGAATTACTGTGACACTAAGCAATGTGGACAAGGAAAATCTGTATATCAGATGCTAACATTAATAGCAACAATAAGCAAGGCTGACCTTTATTTACGTTGTCTTTTCATAAGGAAATGTATACATCATAGTAGAGATGGCTACAGTAATTCTGTACATGTATGTTTTTTTAGATGCTTCACTGAGACTGAAGGCATTACATTATTGTATTTTATGATTTACTGATGGGTTAATTTTATTCAAGATAATAAAAAAATGTTTAAGTTTTATTTTTTAGGTAAGATAATTAAAAGAACAATATGCTATATTACATTCTTTTTATTATGAACATATCGACATATATCTAATACAACAAACTTAAACAAATTAAAACATTACTGAATGTAACTTTAAATGGAAAAAAATCCATCCAATCACCACGAATTTCTAGAAAAATGTCTGTCATAAAATTAGTGCGCTGGAATGACAATTCCGCAGAATCAGGAACAAGTATTGGAGAAAAAAATTCTAATTTGTAATATCTAACCTAAAGATATTTCATCATTTTAAGCGTTCAGAATACTGTAGTTTTTTCCCATGAGACCGGTCAGGATTTCAGATGATTCAACTAATAAAGTTCTAGATATAAGAGGGTTTACTGTATTACAATACAGCAAACTTACCTTAAAAGACAAGTTCACTCACATCAGAGCACAAACACAAAATAGACATAATCTCCCAAATTTTCAACACCACAGGCATTTTCTTCAGGTGAATAGAGGGAGAGAGAGAGAGAGAGAGAGACAAGTGTCTCTGTCCACGGGCTCGCCGTTGTCAGACGGATTGCCTGGACCCAAGTACTTGTGTCCGTACAACTGAGGCATACTGACGTATCGGTATGACGTCCTTTATATATATATATCGTGACGTCATAAGTTACTGACGTCATCCGTCAGGAGACCTACTCAATGCTTGTCAAGGCCCTAACAGGGCCTACATACCCACCGGCACACCTACACGCCTCGCGCATCTACAGCGTCTGGCGTTACAATATATCTTCAATCGAATAGGTATTTTAAAATTTTACTTTTTAATTTAAATTTATAATTAATATTTTATTTTAATTTATATTTAATATTCGTAATGTATATTTGTAAAGAGTAGCAGCTCCGCTATCCGCTACGCCGTTACGACCAGAGGGCAAATAACTGCCCCGTAAGCTACGTAGCTTCCGATGTGTTGTTCGCTCGGCGTTCCGTTGTGCCGGTGGGTATGTAGGCCCTGTTAGGGCCTTGACAAGCATTGAGTAGGTCTCCCGACGGATGACGTCACGATATATATATATATATAAAGGACGTCATACGCGATACGTCAGTATGCCTCAGTTGTACGGACACAAGTACTTGGGTCGAGGCAATCCGTCTGACAACGGCGAGCCCGTGGACAGACGATGAGATCGCTCGAACACACGACCGAGAGTACGATACAGCTACAGAGACCTCACATATTCGTGCAAGTGACGGTAAAGCTATTAGGGCTTTTGGAACTGATTTTGTTACTACTGGGAATTGGCATTCTGCTGTTGGTGCCTTGGGACTTGCTGCGAAATATTCTGTGGAGACCGCTACTGGGGTACTTTACCCCTCTAAGGCTGAATTAAATAAGAGGAAACGAGACGACCCCTAACAAGATGGAACCACCTGCGAAACAACAGAAGATGGACACGACTACACCATCTACGTCTGCGAACGGCTTGTTGGGTGCCAGCAGTGCCACGGGCGGTGGCAGTGGAGCCGTGGCGGCCGGAGGTACCGCCGAACACACAGGCGTAGCATTATCAGGAACGTCGGCCTTCAAGACCGGCACACTCGTTTTCCGCCACAACCGTATGATGTATTCATATGGTTATCAGTTCAAATCATTTAAGTCGAAGTATAGTACGTCGGAGAGTGAAGCGGAGTCACTGACCTGCACACCATATGCCAATGTGCCTGTGGATTGTTTACCGTGGTATATGACACCCGGTGAATTTGACAATCTACCAATTACTAGTTCGGTAAAGAAATGTGTGACAATAATAACCCCAATGGGATATCGTACACCATTTATAACCAACAGTGCAGGTATAAACAGTGTTGATTCAAATTTACTTGTATTCGGTGTTTCAGTGCATGGATTACACAATCGATTTAATGGAGGTTGTGTGAAGATAAAATCTGATTCCAGTAATCCCATGTATCCTACAGAATGTTCTATCGATCCGAAAGAAGGGTGCAGCCACGAAATGTGGTGGGGTAAGACTGTCGGTGAAGAGACAGCAATAAGTTTTGACAATATTCACGCTGGATTCGGTAATATGAAGCCGTTTACAACATATTATGCCCAGTCTTTGGATATGAAAAACAGTGCTCCGCCATTACCTGAACTGCATCAAGCGTTAAACATATTTCCTATAGTTAACGGAATTGGAAATAACCCTATTATATGGGAATACAGACCTCAGGTAAATATACTGAAACCTGGGGTGGTGTACGCACCTCTACGTGATAATCATGGTACGGCCAGTACTTTAATAAACTTCGGACAGAAGATATTGGGACAATCTAAATGGCATGTTGATTATACCGGTCACGGACAGACCAGCAAAATATTAAACAAGACAACAATTAATGCTTCTGCGGCAAGTGTCCCGTACGATTCATATATAGAACACGCCGGTACTCTATCACACGGCTTTGTGGAATATGCTGGTGGCGTGAGACCACCTTCACTACCGTTCAGGAAGTAATTTGTATATATAAAGTTGAAACTGAGATTGTAATAGAATATTCATTCGATTTTACCCACACATATGATTCTTACCTTCCACCAAACCTTATGACTTTCGCCGACAACGACGGTCTGAAGATAGGCTCTTACCCACACTGGTTCAATGGCTACAGATCTGTGTTTAAATACGAATAGGTTCTCGGCAGACCCGCCGTTACAAGTGCAATATTGACATCAACACCAGCCACTACGACGTCAACACAACAGACGTTATCATCGGCCGGAGTTGCTGCAAACATTGACCCTGTACAATCTGTAGATACAGGCGGGTCGAGCCACACAAGTGTATCTCATAAAGTTAATGAACTGTTGCTAAAACATGAATCAATTTTAAATAACATTAAAGTGATTGATCAACCTCTATATACTGTTGTTAAAAAGTTTAATATACCTTTTAAACAACAAGATGTTAATTATATTTGTAATCAATTGACAAATAGACATGACAGTTCCACACTGTCATCAAATTATATTAAATGTTATAGAATTAATGACAAATGGAAAATAAATACAAATGGATAAAGAAATATGTTTTTATTTATTTCCTCATATTACAGAAATATTTTATTCTTAAGTTCATGTATTATAGTATGTTTACAATAATTATATTCCATAATAAAATCAATTATTACACCTAGTGCCAAAGGGTGTGGCTTTTTATCACTGTAATTACGAAGTTTTTCACAACAGGTCCAATCGTATCTAATTAATCTGCTATTGAACCTGTCGTCATTTGGAAATACTTCGTAATTACCTGTGACAATCAAAGGTGTTTTGTGAAGATGGGAATGCGATTTGTACTTGATGTTGATCACAACAGGCGTACCTTGCATTATATTAAGTATCTTCTCATACGAATCGGGATCGCATCTCGCTTCGTCCCATCTTATTATACGCCTGTTGTAACAGTTCTCGAAACAAAAGGCATTCCCACGTGATGGATTGGTCATAGTACCATAATTCAAAAGCAATGAAGCAAAACAATCTGTAAAGATATTCTTGCCACAGTTTGGCGGTCCGTATATAAATATACATTTTTTTTTTGTCATTACCTAACTGTTTATCAGTTAACTTGACCAATGTCTGTATAAATACACAAACACTATCCCAGTCTTTGTATTGGTGTTTGAGTAACATTAATAAAGCCTCAATACTATTCCTTATAGTATAATAATAATCAACTACGTCTAACTCACTATCGGCATTGAATATAAACACCTTTCTATTACCATTAAAAATATTGAAACTAGTAAAATAATATTTTATGAAATCTCTAACTAAAAACATGTTTATGGCTTTTTGAAAATGAATAAGTTAACCCTAAATTTTCTATCCTTAAATTCTAGATTTCTATATCTACCGCTGAGCCATTCCATCGTCTCCACTATGCGGTCCGGTGGTGAGATGATTACTTCCGCCATTGACCTCTGGACCGGATGTTGTGCAGCGAAGACCTTATGAATCTGGTGTCCGGGCGAGACTCCAATTCCGACTCCATCTGGTCTTGCAGCCGCACCGCAGTCTCTAGAGTCTCCGGATTGTCGGTCATCATCGTCCCACGGAATTGGGCAACTGTCCACCATTCCATGCGGGCCAGGTCTCGTATGTCCTTTGTTCTGTAGACTTCCAACTTTATTACATGACCACCAATCGGCCCCTGCGACTTCGATATATATATATCGTCGCCCTCCCTCGCCGAGGTAGTCTGTAAGTCTTCGAAGGTCTTCGGGGTGTAGGTTTGAGGATTTGTGTGCCTTACGCGACTTCGGCCATGGACGCCATCCAGAGAGCCTCCTGCAACGGCATGTATAGTTCGTCCATGGGCAGTCGTGTATGACATGGTAGTGTGGCCTGTCGTGGTCGTAGTGTAGGCTGATGGCGATGAAACCTTTGTGGTCCGTACTGCGGTACCTCCTGGTGTCCCGCATCTTTGAAAGTACTTTACCAGGCTGCCCCAGGTCGTCGACGCCAAAGACTTGGTGGACAACGTATTGCTTATCGACCGAATCAGGAAGTCTATGCAGGAGCTGTTCCCGGGTTCGGTTGTTAAGCCCTTCGCCCAGACAGTCAACAGCTCCGCCAGAAGCTTGCAAACTATTTGTGATGTTTTCGTCCCTCTCATATCTATTAACAGTTGGTAAGCGGTGGCGTAATCGTCCATCCGTACTGTCATGAGTGTAGTCAGATGTACAAGTAGACTCATCACAGTCCTTTGCGCATTCGCCTTCTGCTGTGTACCAACGTCGTCTGTCTCTTCTCCTCTTGTTGAACTGTGGCCCAATGGAGGCGGTGGTGGCATTGCAATAGTTGTGGTTCTCTTCTTCTTCTCGGGTCCTTCTTGACATTCCAGACGTCTCTTGAGCAAATCTATTTCCGACTAGTGCTTTTATTGTATTATTTTCTGAAGAGCTGGAACCGCCGCTGCTACTCGACGCCCTGCTGTCCGGCCTTGACAGATGTTCGTCTTGGGTCGGTGTACGAAGATCTCGTTCTATTCTGATGTTAGTGAACTTGTCTTTTAAGGTAAGTTTGCTGATGTCCTATCTCTCTAATATACTAATTCCTGGCCTAGTGCCCTTTAACCTAACCTGTATTACAATACAGAAATAATAACCAGAGGAAGAGGCTGCCATGACAACAGACATCCAAGTAGAACGAGTTGAACTTAATTCAATTTTCATCACAGTATCAGTTTGTAATCATTGAATATTAGACAGAAAGGGGAGTCATTAATACGTTTTAATAGCTATAAATAATCAATGACCCAATTAAATCAGGAAAATAAATAATTCAAACACATATTTGTATACATTTCACTTTAATTTAAACTCTTTACTGTTATCATAAACGAAACAATATTAACATGTCAGACTCATACAAAATATTTACAAACTTAATGTAGCGAAATGATAATGCCAAATTAAAACTTGGTACAAAAATATTAAATAAACAATTTTCATAGCATCTTTAGTATTTGAAAGCAAGGTTACCTCCCTTTCATCATATTATTTTCAAAATATTTAGTCATAATTTTTAAAAATTATCAAGCATAATTTTACATCTCAGTCCAGAGTTTTAATTTTATGCTAAACAATTGATAAAAACCGATTACAATACCCATTTCAACAAATAACTAACTTCTTCATGGTATCCAATAAAAAAATTCATTCCACACACTTAAGACACATTAAAACAGCATTATCATTCTGTAAAAATATGACACTTTCATACTTGAACTCAAGAGAATCATCAACACTTTTGATGACAGAACAATTAATGAATATATCCCAATAACATGCATTACTGAATAAATGCATAACACTTACATCCTACACAAATACGGAGTTTATATACAATCTTACATTTGGATAGAATATATATAATATTTTGTTTGTAAATTGTTGAATTTTGTTTCTTTAGTTCTCCGAGTCAATCATCGGTTGAGAGTGTAATAGCTTGTTACTGGGTTTTCATTATGTTTCCTAATCACCTTCGTCACCACTGTCATCCAACCTACTATGTTTTGACTGAGTTTCCTCCGAATCCTCATGTTTCCTTTTACGCCAGTTACCACCACCTACCAAGACAAAAGAATATCAATAAAGTTAATAAAGAACAACTAAACATCACTAATGAAAATACAATAACTACATTGAAACTATGTGGAGATTATTAGATTTGTTCTTAAACCCATTGCTGAGGCAGAACCATAAACAGTGCGCCGCAATAAAACTGCTGGTAATTGCTTAAATGTAACAGTGACCTGCTGGGTTACTGGCAATATAGCAGTGGCGAGCCAGGTTATAGGGTGGCGGGGATGATGTTGGAGTCATAATCTAAATATCGCGCACGCAGTTCGGGCGAAGAGATAACAACGCCTGATTCACCGAATAAACTAGGCTTGGTGACAACAACGGCCTCCTCTCAATCCTCTGTGTCTGTTTCACTAACCTCAATGCCACTTGCTATATCAGTGCACCGACGTGGACAGAAATGCACTAAATCTAAACTAAATACAGTATTATATTACTGAAAAAAATATAAACTGCTTCTTCACTATACTACTGCAATCTATTGGATATTAATGAAAGTTTTTATGAATGAAACCCGTTCTTAAAAATACCCAGTTGATGAATAGAGATGCTTATGCAACCTAGTAGAGTCTATTGTAACTATTTGGAGGTAAAAGTAAAAGCAGATCGCTTATGCGAGCTGAGCTCGTCATTGTGCCACTAACCCGAGCTGAGATCGTCAGCGATCCACAATGGGTTAATAAACAAAAACTGAAGATAATGTCAGTGCCATTGAAATATAAATAAAATTAGGAAATTTATCAGAAAAAAATAATAAATTTGCTGAACACAATAACACTAACAAATAATAACTACAAAACTTGTTTCTATTTACACCAGTGGCATTTTAAATTAATCTACAGACGTTTTTATAGGAAAATGGTTAAAACACCTTATGCAAGTTTCTAGTGAACCTCCTGGGATTTGACCCATGACCCTCTGCATATGAAGCAGAAACATATTTTGGCTCAGTTCTGTAACCCAGCTACTTAGGGACAGTGTTATGGATATTGTAGGTTACAGCTTCTATGTTCGGCCCTTAAATTATCAAAATGGCGTCTGCTCATTGGTTCTATCGATGTGGACAGTACTAGAGAAGTCTGGGATTGGGATGTCCATGTTAGATATGGTGTAGGGGAGACAACTGATTTTTAGGCTTGTCATAATCTGAACGTCAGATTCTATGAAAAACTGTTTGTCCTTTAGTTGGCCTTCATTGCTATTGGGCTATTAATAAATGACTCTTTCTGAAGAACAGTGGACCTTAGTTAGTAACAATAACTACACTCACCAGGCCTAGAATATCATATTTGCCCATATTCCTATGATTGGTGTTTTAGTAATAAATTATAATAATGAATAGTAGCGAGTACTTGAAAACTTGAATGATACAAAAGCTAATTTTTTATTTGTGTTACATGATTTGTATTTATTGCATTTGGTAATAAAAATAGGTTGAATTTTTTAAAATAACACTGTCAAAATAAGTATTACAATAAAATTTGACAAAATATACATTTTGTGGTTATTTCAAATAAATTGAAGCAAATAAGTAAAAAAGGGAAACTGAATAATAATTGAAAACAAGAAATCACATTTTAAATTATAATTATATTAAATGTTGAGATTCAGGGAAATTAAACATCTTTCAAATTACAAAAGATCTGCCTTTAAAAGTTTTCAATTCTGTTTGAATTCCCCTGAGAAAGTAAAAACCAGCTTTGGCTCATAACTAAGAGCTTATTTGATAGAAATTCTTGGTTTTCAGGAGATGACCGTGTCAATAAATTCTGTGCATTTTACACCAGATTAGCCAACGTCAGTCAGTGGTGTTAACAGTTGATTACAGTATAGATGATGGCTCCCTGTACCGAGGCCAAAACGTTGCCTGATCTGGAGTATAATACTCAGAATTTATTGACAGTCATCTCCCGAAGACCAAGAATTTCTACAAAATAGTGTTGACCATGGAAGTTGATACACAAAGGTTATTTTATGTTCCTCCACATCCGGTTATTCCCTACCGACAATGGCTAAACAAAAATAAATTGTTGACAAAAATTTGTCTAGATCAAACTAATTTAACAAATTCCATTTTAGTGTAGCTAAAAAAGTTTTGTTCCTACAAAGGATTTGATCTAGCTAGATTGGCTAATGCGTCTAAATATTAATTGGTAACATTATACAAATAAAAATGGTTGTTTAAATTTCTTCCACATTACTTAGTCATGATTATCAACTCACTCTGCCTCTATATACTTGATAATGCTCTTTACTGTTGATTATAAAGCGAGTTGAGACATCTGATGTGGAACCAGACATTTTATTTTATAGCTAGAAGCAGGAATAACTTTTGTTTTGAACATGCACAGACTAACCACACCAAAAAACTAGAATATATTAGTATACTTTAAAACTCAATATGTTATTTTCTGTGTTGAAACAGTCACTTCTATTTTTTTTTACTGCAAGAATGAATTTAACACCATTAAATTAAGTAAAGAACATAATGTAAGATTGGGAACATTTATTGGATAGATTTAGAAAATTGTGTAAGACAAATCTTGATAAAATATCTTTATGCGTAGTTCACCTACCTCGGCCTCCACGACCACCTCTCCTTCCTCCTCGATGTCCTCCCCTCTGTCGTCCCTGCTGGTTGCCCTTAGCTCTCCTTGCGCTGATATTCTGTTTTGCTGTCTCCAGGAACGTAGCTTCCTCTTCACCTTCCAGCCGCCTTAAAGTCACCTCAAGCCCTTCCTTGAGCTTCAGCACCCCATCTTCACACTTCGCTATCACCTGGTGCCACAAACTTAGGTTATTACTTTGTTTTTATTTATGACTTTTTCACACCATTAAACAAGAGTACTTTGTTAATGATTTTGTAAATTTATAGTAAAAGATACATTATCAAGGACATGAAAATTTACCTTTAAAGTCAGATATACATATTTTGCACATTTTGTCATGAATTTCATTTGAATATTTATTTATTTCACTCTCAAATGTAAAAAATCAGGCAACTCACTTGACACTCAAACTTAAACTAAATATATGGTGAAATTAGAAACTTCACTACACTAAAATAAGACAATTTTATGATATGGAGATAGAGGAAAAATTTGCAAATGTAGAAATAGATGAATTAGTAGTTAATAGTTGGGACATATATTGGGATCATTCTACGATCCGAATTTAGATATGAAATTACTGGATCCAGTCTACGACTCACAGTTTAACATTGTAATAATTTGCTTCCACTCGCATCCACAGGCATACAAACTCTTAAACCAGTCTTAGAATAGGAGGATTCACAAAGGTGAAATCAGAAGACATAAGTTACAAAAATGTTTTATTTTTTACCCTAAATATACATGAGAAAAGAAATTTACCAATTAATTAAAGGAAAGCAGCATAGCTGATAAAATGGTAACGCGTCAGCCATCTTGAGAGAATCAAGATGGCTGACAGCCAACACAAACTGTGAATGTGCTCTCTCCTAAAGTTAAGTTTCTCTGTGCTAACTAAACCAACAAGTGTTATCCAGGATACTAACAACTAAAAGGAAGAACGTAAGTCCATTCCAGTAAAATTAAAAATAACTTACTAATATGGCTTACTGAAGGAGAATCCAACAAAATCTTCAACAGTATTCAATGACACTATTTATGATAAACAAGCTTAAATAACAAAGTAAAAACCAAATAACCAATAATAACAACATTTTAAAAGAAGCATAATAATTATTGTAAAGACTTCCTCAATGTTTAAAGAGAAAATACAATATTTTAGTTAAGTCATTTGCATGAAAACATTGGCTATGCTGGCAATTGGAAGTGACGTCAGATGCCAAATCATCAACTCAGACAACTAGACTTCCAACATTACAATAACACAATACCATTACTACCAGCAGTGAAGTTATAGCCTTATTAGCAGTGACAACAGTCTGCTTGAATGGCAATCCAACACCTGTGCTGACTGTGCGTTGGCACGCATACCTACAGAGCCTACCTCAACTCACTGCCTGATCATAACAAGAGGCATATCCATCATTTAGCAACACATTCTAAGAATTACTTGCAATTCAATTTTGACTTTGTCTATATAACATATTATTACATAACATAAAACTTTAATAATTTGACATTGATAATATTGAAATTTAGAAGCAGACAAAGTGAATAAAATATAACTAGAACTTTAATAATTTGACAAAAATAATATTGACATTCAGAATCAGACAAACTGAAAAAATAAAACTGTATAATTTCAATAATTTGACAAAAATAATATTGACATTCAGAATCAGACAAACTGAAAAAAATAAAACTGTATAATTTCAATAATTTGACAAAAATAATATTGACATTCAGAATCAGACAAACTGAATAAAATAAAACTGTATAATTTTAGTAATTTGACAAAAATAATATTGACATTCAGAATCAGACAAACTGAATAAAATAAAACTGAACACATTTTAGTTTATTTCTACCAATGGACATCCCTGATTGAATAAAATTAACGTAGAGAATCATACAAACTCTGAAAAAAAGGGAAAAAAGAAGGAAAAACTGATCAATTTCACCAATCTCACCTTGGTAATTTAAGCAAGACAAATATTCTGTCTTCTGTTTTATTCTGACAACAACTAACTTCACCAGACCAGAGAAGCCAGACAAATCTCCATTCAACACTGCATATTTTGCCCTGTTTCGCTTGTTTTATTCTGATATTTAACTTTTCTAATTAACTGAATGGACATGTCAGTGAACAACAACAACAAACTCAGTGTTGGGGACAAAGTCTTTGCTAAAATGCGCAACTATCCTGCCTGGCCAGCTGTTATAACAAGTATTGACAACAATACAAAAAATACCAAATACAATGTCACTTTTTATCACACTAGGGATACTGCAACAGTTAAAGAGGCTGATGTGTACCTCTATGACGAACATAAAAACAATCTTGGCACTCCGAAAACTGACAACTACAGAAATAAGAAATTTAATGAAGCACTAAAAGAAGCTGAAGCAGACCACACAGTCCAAAACATTGTATTTGGTTCAATTCAAAATTCAATTAAAATTGATGATCTTAGCATTGAAGAAGCATTGAAAAAAGTTTCAAGATATGAACAAGAAGAAGAAGAAGAAGACCTCGAGGCATCCCTATCACTAGCTGCTGAAGTGGGTAACTCTTTGTTAAATGCCAATTCATTACTAAGTCAAGAAATACTAAATTTAAAAAATGAAAATTCAAACTTGTTATCGACAATTCTTAGTTTAAAAAAAGAAAACTCTGAAATTATTATAGAATCTGAAGAAGAATTGAAAGCGAGGGAAGATATTGTTAAATCTTTGGGAGAAAAGAACATTAACCTTGAACAAGAACTTGATTTCCTTAGAAGGAAATTAAAAAAGGAAATAAGCATTAAGGAAGACCTAATAAAAGTAGAAGAAGAGGAGAAAATATACTTCAAAAAACAGATAAGTAGCCTAAATGAAACTAAAACCATCTTATCAACCAAAGTAAAAGCGTTAGAACAAAAACTTAACAATGTAAACAAGATTAATAACCACAATCTACACGTGCCAGTAAATAGAGATATATGTTTGGCATTACTAAGCAATCAGTGGATTGTGGATGACTCTATTTCACAATATTTTAATCTGCTAAACAAAATTAAAATTGTTGAAAACATTTCTTTTTTAACACCAGCCATAAGTCAAGCTATAAAATGCCTTGATGACTCATATTCTATAATAAAACATCTGAATTTAGATAAACAGTCATACATTGTAATTCCATTAAATAATGCTGAGGGAGAGTCAAGTGGATCCCATTGGAGCTTATTGTTTTACAGTAAAACTGAACAAACATTTTTTTATTTTGACTCAAATAATAAAACTAACCTTCAGCATGCCAGGCTGATTTATTCTAAGTTAAAATGTTATGTCTCTCCATCAAACCATGAAGTCCATTTCAAAATCATGGATTGCCCTCAACAACAAAATGGTGTTGACTGTGGAGTTTACTTAATTCTTTTTGTGGACAGACTACTACATAGAATTTTAATCAATCCTATATCTTCAGACTCTCTAATAAACTGCACTAACAACTACGAAATAACAGAGCAAGACATTATAAAAAAAAGGGCTCTATTAAGCTATCTCTGTTATAATAACCAGGGTAAAGGATTGAATCTGGAAATAATTAGAGGGCTGGTATTAAACAGCAATGGGGAAAACGCTACAAATAACCAACCCAAAGTGACGAGTGTACATAGGGCAGAATTTCAGTCTAACCGAGATAAAGACCAAATGTCATGGTCTACAGTTAAGAACAATAAATTCAATGGAAACCATATTAAACATTTAAAAGATGCTTATGACCACAGAATTACATTGCAAAATAAATATAATGTTCTGAATGAGATAATTGAAGGAGATGACCATAATACTAAAGTCATGTCACAAAATCTACAACCCGGTAAAGCTACAGGTAATACATCCAAGAAAAAGGACAACAAACCAGATTGGAAAATATCAAAACCATATTCTAAATTTTTGTGGACAAATTCTCATGAACAGTCAAACAAATTAAATAACAGACCCCAAAAGGACACAATAAACTTAATAATTGGCGATTCAATGATCAGGCATGCTTCTGTACCGAATTTTCTAAAAAAAGTTCATGGTGGAGCTAATTGTACCTCAATAAGTAAAGAAATTGGACGGTATAAAAGCAAAATTGATGAACCTAAAATAGTGTTTATACATGTTGGGACAAATGATCTAAAACAGCTTCAGTGTGCAGACGAGGTAATGGGGAGAATGAAGAGTATTATTAGTACAGCAAAGACATCCTTCCCTAAATCTACTATAGTTATTAACAGCATAATTAAAAGAAGAGATATACACTCAAAAGTAATCAAACACTCTAACTCGAACATCCGATGGATTTGTCATGACCAGCAAGTATTATATTTGGACATTGACAAATATATTGACAACTCTTGCCTTGGAAGAGATGGACTGCACTTAAACAGAAAAGGGTCCAAGATACTAGGCAGAGTAATGAGTGAGACAGCACTGAAGATTAACAAAATGTATACATATGGATTCAACTCGTATCGGAAGCAAGAGGCTTGTACTGCACATCCATCATTAGAAAATGAAGCCAATCCTGTGACCATTGGCAAACGACCATGTGACCATGAAGCAGACGAGCAAAGCAACTCAACATCTAACATGGCTCAGAAGTATCTAGTACAATCCCTTGAAGATTTTCCACCTATTCTACCACCAACTAGTGTACATAACAATTCATATGTAAATAGTTCTATTACTGTTGACAGCTTACATAATATTCATAGTCAAGTGTATGTAAACAAGCATTTTTTAGACAAAACAACAACTCAAATACTAATGAGTTAAGTGGCTACAGTGTAAATTATAATATGTTGCATGACAACAATGATTGTATGACATCTGACTCATTTAAAATTAGTTTTTTAAATGTTCAGGGTATTAAGGGTAAATCTGAGTTGATTGACAACTTTCTAACTCAACCATTAAAGCCTGATGTGATTTGTATTTCGGAGCATTGGCTCAATGATGAAAATATTAAGCTAGAGTTCCCTACTAATTATTGCTGTGCAAGTGCCTTTGGTAGAGTTAAGCATAAACGAGGTGGAACAGTAGTTTTTGTAAACAATAAATTTAATTTCAGAATATGTAATGTTATTAATTTTTGCCAGGAGTTACATTGTGAAGCATCAGCTGCTTTTATAGATGACTTAAAAATATTAATAGTTTCATTATATCACTCACCCTCAGGAGACCCCAAAATATATCTTAAAATTATGGAGAATTTTATGCCGTTTATAACCCAATGGTCTGATTATACTATTGTAATGGGTGGTGACCTTAATAAGAGCTTTGATATTACCTCTACTCTAAAAACAAGTAGAGATTGGTGTAATATTTTAAGGCAATTTAATTTTCAGATTATTAATAATAAACCAACAAGAGCTTCTAACTGTTTAGACAATGTGTTCATTAAATACAGTAAACCTACTATTACAACAAGTCTGGTTAGTATTTTTAACTTTCCTTACTCAGATCACGAGGGGATAATTATCGCAATTTCTGGTTTAAATAAAATCAATCACCAGCTGAATAGGTCCACATCTAAGAAGTCCGAGCAATATGCTAATTTTATAGTGCCCTCTCATGCTTTGACTAAACTTTCATCAAATTTATCTTCCTATGACTGGCAGCATATTTTATCAGACTCCTCCAATGGGGCAAGGGAATTGTTTGGAGTATTTTTTAAAATTTTCCTTAATAATGTAGACTCTCTTAAAATTATAAAAAAAAGGAAAAGTAATATTAACGATACGAAAATTAAACACAAATGGTACACTAAGGACCTGGCATTAATGAAGAGTAAGCTGTTATTTCTACATGGACTTGTTAAGAGTTCTGATAAAATTTCTAAATTTAATAATAAAACTCAGTTAAAACAGAAGTACATAGATTTGAAGTACCAATACCAAAAATGCATTAAAGAGTCTAAAATGTTGTATAATGTTAGTAAGATTGAATCAAGTAATAACAAGTGCAAGGCTGCTTGGAATATAATTAAGAGTACTCAGGCAACCTCTAATCAATTATGTATGACTCCTAATATTAACCCTGATATTTTTAACAATTATTTTATTACTTCAATAAGAGAAATAAAGAAAAATATTGACTCATCAAATGTTCAAAGTGATTATCTAGTAAAGAGTAACAAGGTTGCCCTGGATGACTTTAGCTGGAGAGTGGTTACTAACAATGATGTATTAACCGCAATAAAGAAAATGAAAAGCTCTAGAAGTATTGATGTATATGGTATATCCAATAATATGTTAAAGGATATTGCATTAAGTATAGTTCAACCTCTTACTATGTGTTTCAATTATTGTTTAAGGGAAGGTGTATATCCAAATGAGTTAAAAATTTCAAGAGTGTGTCCAATTTTTAAGAAGGGCCCAAAAGAACATCCAAGTAGTTATAGACCAATTTCTATCATTCCTACTATTTCTAAAGTCTTTGAGCTAATAATTTTTGAACAGATATATTTGTTTTTTGTGAACAATAATCTTCTCTGTACTGAACAATATGGGTTCAGAAGGGGAAAATCAACATTTGATGCCATGGACGACCTCACAAAAAAAATCCATCAAGCTTTTGAGACCAAGGCCTTTGCTCGGGCCACTTTTTGTGACCTGAGCAGGGCCTTTGATTGTGTGGATCACACTAATATCATAAATAAATTAAACTATTATGGCCTTTCAGGAAATTCTCTTGAGTTTTTTAAATCATATTTTGAAAATAGACGGCAAGTGGTACAAATTGGTCATAGAACTTCACAGGAACTGCAACTTGAATGGGGTGTACCACAGGGCTCAGTTTTGGGCCCACTGTTGTTTCTTATAAGTATTAATGATTTGCCTTATTATGTGAATGCTCAAACCATACTTTATGCGGACGACACAACTTTTTTTAGTCTTAGTGATGACCTAAGTGAGCTAAATAATTTAGCATCTGACTCCCTTCAATCTGCTAATACTTGGTTTAAATTAAATGGATTTTTATTAAACAGTGACAAAACCAAATCTATAAATTTCGTTCTTAAAAAAAATAAATTTTCTGATGTTTGTGATAACAGCTTTGTTGATACTGTAAAATTTTTAGGAGTTTATTTTGACAAGTCTTTAAATTGGAATGTACATATAAATTTTATTAGTAAAAGACTATCTAGGGTGATTTACCTATTGTTACGACTAAAAACTGTTGTTCCTGGGAACTATTTGAGAACTGCCTATTTTGGTTATTTTCAGTCGATAATTAGATATGGTTTGGTACTCTGGGGAAATAGTTCAAACATACAAGGTATACTTATTTTGCAAAAAAAAGCTATTAGAGTATTAAAGGGATTACATCCTACTGAGCATTGTAAACCTTATTTTAAAGAACTTGGACTACAAACTGTCATCAACCTATATCTTTTTGATGTTCTCATGTACGTTTTAAACAATCCACATTTACTCAAGCTAAATCATAACATCCATCACTGCAATACTAGAGGTAAAAATGGTACAACTATACCATTTTATCGTCTAAGTAAAACTTTAAGTAGTCATGTTGTTATATCACTGAAGGTTTACAATGTCCTTGTTCCAATGATTAAAAAGTATAGTGTAAAAATCTTTAAAAATAAGTACTATGACTGGCTGCTCAACCATCCTTTTTATCATATAGATGAATTTTTTAATATGCGTGACATAAAGTTTTAAGACTAAACATGATTATACTCTAATGCTATATATAAGACATATGTATTTAGCCTATTGTGTATTAATTAAGCAATGACTTGGCTGTTTAGCTGCAATGTGACTTTGTCAATAATTTGTAAAATTCTTATGACAAATAAAGAAATTTGATTTGATTTGATTTGATTTGAACGGATACAAACATAATACAAAGTAAAGATACAATTAGAAATATTTAAGGGGCACTATAACTATATCTGTCTTTAGTGTTATATATGCAATCGTCTTGTTTACCATTATATATGGTATGCTGCTTTCATCTCCTTTTCTACTAAAATCCTATACCTAGTGCGCTAAAAATAACCTTTAACTTAATTCACCGTAACCATAGGATTCATGCTTGAAAAAAAGAATGTCATGGTTCATAACATCAAATGTTTGCTAAAGCATTCAATTTTGAAAAAAAAAAAAAAAATAACAATAATCTCAAGCACGGTAAGTGTTGGCTTTTACATTCAATGTTTGGAAATTCACATTTAATCTTCTTGTGATCATGCACAAAACAGGACTGGATTCAATAAACACGAGCTTCAATTTTTTTCATGACAGGGATAGTTCAAGTTTAGTACGTGGACAGAGATTAAGACTCAAAGAAGTAACAAAGTTGATTACCACCATTGGCTATTGAAACAAGAAGACTGTCTGCGCGTATAGGTCTTGTGAAGCTGGTTTTCCTGATCGGATTCATAGGTAGCGTCAGCGATCTCCCTTTCTCTCTTCAGCACAACCTGAAGTGACTAATAGTTGGGCTACTAGTATACCAAACAGTTGTCCGAGTGCTTAATTGAAAACCCGTTAGATAGCAGCACACTGCCTTGGATTGCCTATTTGTTTCTACAGTCAACGTACTAACTAAGACAGGGTTGTAGACATATACCTTGGCAGCGGTGCCCTCCTCGTGTAGCCGGATCCAACCTTCCTCGTCACCCTTATTGAAGTCTATGAAGGCTACTGTTACCCCAAAACCCTCCAATTTCTCTTTCAAGAACTCCCTTGTCAATCCTTCTGGACATTTGGTCATATGAAGTGTCGCGTCCTTGGGTAGTCCTTTATCTTCTTCAAACTTCTGCCTCTTGGATCCCTGGAAAAAAGCAAAAATTCCCCATTTTCTTTCATATAAAAATTTGTATTTTATGTTATCTTGAAATAATATTAAATATTGTTAACTAGCAAGGAAAGAGGCTTTATATTAAAGAAAACATAATATTTTTTGTTTAATGAAAAATATTTTTTTTTTAAGTTAGTTATTACTAAAAAAAATTATAGACCTAAATAGATATACAACGTAATGCTGCTCCACAGGGCCAGTTTATTTAGGACCTCCTCACTCATTTTATATGGTCTTGCTACAGATTTTGCAATTTAGCAGTATAGTTACCGATTAATGTTTAGAAAGTTTAATGGTCTAACAACGCAGTGTAGGCATTGGTACCTCTCACACTCTTCAAACAGAAAAAAGGAAAAAGAACAGAAAATACTTTATCGTTGTATTTTTATACAATTTAAATAGCATTTTTCATTGAATTTAGACTAAAATGGTAAAATACCTGTCTATTCCAAAGAATTGACATGCTGACTACATTTTATGGAATAAGAATTTCATCTTCAGGTCAATAAAATCGTGGTTTTAGCTCCAGTTGGATTGTCAAGTACATACAACACATATTATGCATAATACAAATAATAAATTAAACAAAGAAGAAGACATTGGTAGGCCTCTTGTTTGCCACCCCGGTTCTTGAATATGCGTGTTCAGTAGGCCTATCAATGTTCGTCTTTGTTTAGTTTATTATTTGTGTTATATGTAATATGTGTTGCATATACTCAACAATCCAGCTGGAGCTAAAACTAGAATCAAGAATTTTATTGTCATTAAACACATGGCAATAGACAAAGTCAAAATATAGTACCATAAACATTACATATTTATATTATATGAAATGTAAAATTTAAACATTGAAACTAGTAGCTTAAGTTTAAAATTGAAATAATTGTTCTTGAAATCTGTACAGTATAAATGTATACATACATACAAATTTATATTAAAATAAATGAACAAACACAAATACATAAAAAATACAGTTAAAATACAAAATAACATATAAAATATAGTTAATATCTTAATGTACTTAATGTAAAAATCACTAACAGCATAAAAAGCATTTTCTTTTCACATTTTGACAAAATCTACTAAGGTTTACAGACCAGGCTTCTTTGGGCAATTTATTAAAAAATTTGGTTTTCATAAATTTGAGGCTTTCTTTTGATTTTTCTAGTTTTACAGTAATACAATCAATTAAATGGTTTTGTCTAGTATACTACATTTTCATTGACCTGAAGACGGAATTTTTATTCCTAAACATGTAGTCAGCATGTAAATTCTTTGGAACTGATGGACAGGTATTGTACCATTTTAATCATATACACAGTTTCATGGCTAAAACCATGAATTTTAATTGAATTTAGAAATAACTTTCAATAAAACCAAAGCTTTAAATAATAATAATAAATAGCAAACTACTAATGTATAAAACGTTTACAGCCGGAAATGATTATAAAACTTGTACCCATGCAATATAAATATGATATTTAATCATTTTGTTTTATTAGCCTCCAGAACTGTTATATTATAGAAATAATACTGGTTTAGATTACCTTTTTCTGTCGTAACATTTCTTCAATTACATTACTGCTAGGTACATTTCAAAGCATATAAAGCTTCATCATCAGGCTTCCAAAAACGTCACTGTTTAAATATGTTCATGTTTTAATGTTTTAAACAGTACGTTTTTCGAAGCCTGATGATGAAGCTTTATATGCTTTGAAATGTACCTAGCAGTAAAGTAATTGAAGAAATGTTATGGCAGAAAAAGGTAATCTAAACCAGTATTATTTCTATGATATTTAATTTCACACTGAATCATAAACACACAAAAAAAAAATACTAAAAAAAATCCAATTGAATTTCTGATTGGAGAAATGTATTTAAGAAAAGAGTTCACATGACAGCAGTTACAAGATCTTTAAGAAGTCACCTCTCATTATAAAATATATTATTGTTTTAAGTGAGTGGAACATAAAATAGCAGTTAAGGTTAGTTATATCAGATATTTCAAAACAAGTATGTCGGCCCATCTCTCCATTCTAAACTAGCTTAGTTTTTTTACGGCTTTCTTGTACATTTACACAAAGTATCCTCTCATAGTAGGGCTTACATGAATATTGTTCCAATCCCCCTTTATTGAGTACCATACTATGAGCAAGGGTGGGCGGTCAGTTCAATACCATCTACGTGTATATACTGGAGGTTCATCAACACTATACATACTCTCTTTATTAAAACAGCTCACAAATAATTTACCCATTGATAGATATCTAATTAGGGCTGAAGAACTGCAGACGAGAGTCAGATAATACGCTCAGCCACAAAGGAAACCATGAGAAACATAAGGTGAAGTAACACAGTGTATACATCCTGGCGGTAAACTGTTAAACTAACTTTCAGACCTGTATAAATGCAGTATAGTAATTCAACATAAATACTGATGTTTGAAAGTTGTTTGTTGGCATTAGTTTTATCACATTGGTAAATAAATTTGTCGGAGATTTCCAACGCTTCAATTCTGTTTATAAGCAATACAGTTCGTCTAATTATAAAACTCATAGTCTTCAAGTGCTACTTGCTACCTTTTTTAAAGGTTTTTTTTACATCGTTATGGGATAGTTAGGGGAAAAAATTAGTTTTATAATTAGCACAAGATAGTAAGTAGCACATGAATACGACAGGATATGTAAATGTCAGAGTTTTGTTTGTAGGGAAAGCCGATAAGTTAAAAATGATTGTGTTCATTTTAACAGTGCATGAGGAAATACAAATTCCTTTTGCACAGAGAAGATGGGTAGGTCACATTGCTGTGATTATATCTATCTTGAGGGGGTTGTCACTGAACCAAATTTTATACATGTCTTTTTGCAAATTTACAATTAAACACTTAATTATCATATTATTGATTCATCTGTATTCTAGATGTACGAGGCATGTTTGTAAAGAAAGTAACTTTTTCAAATTCCATCGTTATAGCGCTGTGGTCGGCGTTCAGCGCATGCACGCTGGGTACTACTATCTGTTGGCAAGCCACAACTACCGTTACAGATCCATTTGATTGTATTTGATTATAATTGTTTAAAATTCCTCCTCCGATGAAAAATGCTGCCGACTGTGAATTATCCGCTGTGTAAATTTTCATAACGCTAAGGGCATGAAAGCAGACGACATTCCTCGTGAGTCTGTCACCATGGCAATTTGAATTTAAAAATCATAACCATCACGATTATAATGCTCTAGGAATGTGAGAGAACTAGTTTAACATTTGTTTTTGTAATTTTCACAAAAAGTTTTTTTTTTGTTTCTCCGTAAACATTTTGGGAACCTAGCGTAAACAAAAGTCTCGGTACTTCAAACGTTCTGTCACAATTTCATAAATACACTCAAATTGATCCGTAACGGCGGCTGTGGCTTGTCTACAGATAGTAGTACCCAGTGTGCATGCGCTGAACGCCAACCGCAGCGTTACAGTGGTGGGATGACAAAAAAACGGTACTTACTTGCCTAGCATTTCTGCTACAAATAAAAATGTGGTACTAGCAATTAAAATATTAAAGATAAAGATATGAAAGAGGAAAACACAAACATATGGAAGACTTGGTAAAAAAAAAAGGAATGAGTCCAAGTTAAAAAGAAAATTAATAAGAATTTATAAACTAGGAACAGCAATGAGATTCTGTAATCAATTGTTTTCTAATTAATAAATATTTTATTAATCCACCTCAAGGTATAGTATGGCTTAGTAAGAGAAAGTTAACAAATATATTGTGTACCTTATTTTCTTGTTGTCCTTCAGGATGTTTCCGTTTAAGCATCTTTTGATCCAATCGCTCTTTTCGCTTCTTTTCTATGTAATCTTCTCTATATCAAAAAAACAAACTATTAAAGAAATACAAGCTAAGTTTGGAAATATGGTTGTTATTATTAAAAGTCAAACCATATTCATACTTTGCAGGAACTTACTCAAGGGGGGTCTGGACACCTCTTGAAATTTTTCACTTTTTTTGAGCGAGTGAAGCGGGCATATGTGAGTCACATACCCGCACTGTGACGTTACTGGGCCTGATACACACGTTCTCAGACAGGCCACAGAACTACTAATTTAATGCAGCTCGTTCATGTCTCTGCTGTTTTATTAAATATTCAATCATAATGAAACTACAGTACTTTCATTAACCTTGAGTGGAAAAAATCGTAAAATTAATTAAATGAAAAAGTGTAAATACAAGAATAGTGGTTGGCAGTAAAGAAGACGATGTTTAAATTTCTTCGTTATTTATATATTTAATTTGAACAGAAATATACCATTTAATTTTCCCGAGCCTGTTTCGTTGGAACATTAGTTCATGAAGGATTTGTGTTTATTTTCAGTTAGAACGTCTTTACCGCATGTGCCAAACACGGAAAATGGTAATGAGCTTATTGTTCAAAGCCGATGAATAGAATTTCACGGTTAGGTTAGGAAATAAATTTAGTTGAATAAGAATTAATTGTTATTAGTAATTTCTAAAAGCGAGATTTTAAAAATTCACTTAAAAATGTTTTACCACCACATTATTACTTATTAACAGGACAATAATTGCCCAAAGGATAAGAATAATAAAAGTAATCCAAACTCTAGCCAGTCAAATCAAAACGCAAGAGTAACAACAGTATACGTGCATTAGGATTAAGCGCTAGAGAAAGAACAAAGGGACAGGAGGATAGGTATGTGTTTAAAAGTGGGGAGGGGGGATCAATCAGCAATTCAGACCGATTGTTAATCTTTGGCCAGGAAAAAATACAAAATTATAGATATAGAGAAAAATGAAATCTTTTATATAAAATATTTTTCCTAAGTCTACGGTTCACAATTCTTGTACAAGTTGATATGGTCCTGACTCAGGTCCTCCCAACAATGCCTGCTTTCTGTTATAGGCCTACTCATTGTTTTTTATAGAATAATTTTGGGACAAATGACTAAAGAAACTTCTGATTGTAGAATTGCCACATTATAATGACCTAATTATAATTGATAAACAGACAAAGTCATGTAGCGTAATAAAATAATTCCTTTGGTTAGTTACTACAAGTTCTAATTTAATACAAACAAATCAATTTTGTTATTTAGTTTGTGACAAAATTAATATATTATTTTGGTTTTATTGAAAAATATGCCTGTCTGTTGGTTTTTATGTGAGTCATAACTAGTTGACATATAAATAGGTTGTTATAATAAACGTAAGAATATTACAACTTTTTACATTGCATCCTGATCAGATTTGACCAATTTATTTATTGTTGTTAGGGCCGATCGATTTATTTAATACAATCATCATGGTATAGCGTTCAATACCGTTGCTTTTATTGAAGCAATAGGCCTAATATAAAAAAAGAGAATACCATTAATTAAAGGACAATAGCATTAAAAATCATAAACTCAAAATATTTCAAAACAACATACTTACTGCCACATTTTTATGAGAGGAGTATCTTCATACTTGACTTCCTCCAGATCCAAGAAAGCTTGTGCCGCCTCCTTAGTGGGGAACTTGATGAACACGGACCCTTTGAACTTCCACGTCTTTTCAGCTTTGTCTTGCCAGAACCTCATCTGAAATATCATGAGTAGATTTAGAAAAAGATCTCACGTTTCTTGATAATACTTTAATGGTACAGACTCTAAGTTGGCACTTGATGCACTATTGTAAAAAGTTGGTGTAATATATTTTGGGACTTTATCATGGTCTTCTAAAATCCAATGTATCAAATTGTAACGTACCACTTCTAGCATCGTTTACAATATTACCAAGAGATGCTTAGTACATGTATCATCCCTTCAGTCACACTATGGTGTCAACAATCACCAAAGGAAAATCCTACCAGGATTTTTTTTTTTTGAAACAGTCTTTGAAAAAAGTAAGATTATTAAAAAACCATGGTTTAATGAAGAGTGCCAAAAACTTGTTCAAGAAAGAAGACAAACGAAAAAGAAAACTCTCGCAGATAACACGGCGGAGTCAAAGGCAAGATACCAACTCCTAAATAGAGAAGTAAACAAAACACTAAGAAGAGAAAAAAGAAAGTATATAAACAACACTCTATTACGAGCAGAGCAGGACTGCAACCAAAATAACTCTAAAGACCTTTACAGAAGAATTAGGTTTTTCCAAAAAGGTTTTAAACCAAATGTAATAGGTGTGAAAAATCGGAATGGAATAGTAACATGTGAGCCAACTGAAATTTTAAAAACTTGGAAAGAATACTTTTGTGAACTATTGAACTGCAATGAAGATGAAGCAAGGAATATTGAAGATCAAGTTTTGGCAGAGGAGGAAGAAGATCAAGGAATCGAAGAAATTCCTTGTGTTGAGCCAACAATACAAGAAATAAAGGATGTTTTAAAAACATTCAAAAATGGCAAAGCTCCTGGTGAAGATGCGATCCCAATAGAATTAATAAAGAATGGAACCGAAGAACTTTTCATACATCTACAAAAACTGATTCTACAAGTATGGAAAAGCGAGAAAATGCCAAAAGAGTGGACTGAAGCAGTAATAGTCCCACTGCACAAAAAAGGGGACAAACTAGAATGCAAAAATTATAGAGGTATATCCCTTATAAATACAACATACAAAATACTATCTAAACTTGTCTTAAACAGACTCAAATGCCATGTAGAAGAAATAGTAGGAGACCACCAAGCAGGTTTTATGAAAGGGAGATCAACAACAGACCAAATATTTATTCTAAAAAAAATAACCTCAAAGTATTGGGAATACAACAAAGATATATATATATATATATATATATATATATAATGTTTGTCGATTTTAGCAAAGCCTACGACTCAATAAATAGACATAAACTGTGGAAGATGATGAAAAAGTAAGGATTACCTAATAAAATAATTCAGTTGGCAAAAATGTGTTTAAACGAATCCAAAGGGAAAGTAAAAATAGGGAAAGAATATACAGATACATTTAATATAAATACTGGAGTGAGACAAGGTGATGGTCTATCTCCATTATTATTCAACATAGCACTAGAAGAAGCTCTCAAGAAAACCAGAAATAGTGAAGGAGGGGCAAGACTTACTGATAAAATAAACCTTCTAGCATTCGCAGACGATGTAGCCATTATAGCTGAAAACAAAAATAATCTAAAGTGCTAACAGAAGTACTAATTGAAGAAGCAAGAAAAGTGGGTTTACAAATAAATGAAAACAAAACCAACTACATGAAAATAAGTAGGCAAGATGATGAGGAAGACCACTTAGAAGTATTAAACTGTAGGTTGCAGAAAACTAGTATTTTTAAGTATCTGGGAGTGATGATCACAAACAATAATAGAGAAGAAATAGAAATTCAGAGTAGACTCACAGCAGCAGAAAGATCATACTGGAGTTTAATAAAATTATTCAAAAGCAAACTGCTATCAAAAAACACTAAAATAAGAATGTATAAAACTATAGTGCAACCTGTATTGCTATACGGGTCAGAAACTTGGTCTTTTACCAAAAATCCCAGAAACGCCTTATTACGTTTGAAAATAAAATTTTGAGAAGAATTTTTGGACCAGTAAAAGAAGGAAATGTATGGAGGATAAGGAAAAATAGAGAGTTAAAAGAATTATATGGTGAACCAGATATTGTGGGAATAGTTAAGAGTAGGAGGTTGAGATGGCTGGGCCATATTAACCGTAGAAGTGAGAAAGAGAGATGGTAAAGATGGTACTCAGAGGTACACCAGAAGGAAGGAGACCATTAGGAAGACCAAGGATGCGATGGGTTGATGAGGTGACGAAGGACCTGAGAAGAATGGGAGCAGATTTGGAGCTGGCAGAGGATAGAAGAGCTTGGAGGCACATGGTTGGCGAGGCCAAAAACCACCTAGGTTTCCAATGGCCACAGGAGTAAGAGTAAGTATCATGGTCTTCTAAAATCCAATGTATCAAATTGTAACGTACCACTTCTAGCATCGTTTACAATATTACCAAGAGATGCTTAGTACATGTATCATCCCTTCAGTCACACTATGGTGTCAACAATCATCAAAGGGAAATCCTACAAGGAGGCAGAAATACAAACGATGCTGATTAACGTTTAAGTCTAAACTCACCACCACATCGTCTGTGGGACCAAACTGGTCAAAGAAGTCGAGTGCAGAGTCCATGGTAAAACCCTCTTGTGGAAAGCCTTTCACGTAGACACTGCGTGTCAAGATCTCCTTTCTCCTGGCCTCACTCTCCTCAGGCAGTGGCTTATCTGGGTTACGGCGCAATTCAGTCTTATCCTCACTGATCTAAAATGCAGTCAAATTACATTACAAAGTAATTAATTTGGAAAGAAATTAATATACTTGGCAAATTACAACTTAAACAATTAAATAACGGATTGCATAGATATTAAAACAGACGTAAGTAAAAATATAAATAACAGAATTAGTTGGTATCACTGATTCTTTTTAAGAATATACATATATTTTGATTCTGTAGGTATTGATAACATTGGCATTGTAAGTAGCAATATAATGGATTTATTTTATTCTAAATTCAATCCAAATACCTATTTCATCACAATAAATATGGTACATTTAAAGTGGAACAAGTCCTTTGACATTTACTTAGTTATTAACCAGTAAAATGCTACATTTTACAACCTGTCATCTGCACGGGAAATTATGAATGTTTAAACTGTCAGCCCAGGTACCAAGTAATTAATTATGAATGTTTAAACTGTCAGCCCAGGTACCAAGTAATTAATTATGAATGTTTAAACTGTCAGCCCAGGTACCAAGTAATTAATTATGAATGTTTAAACTGTCAGCCCAGGTACCAAGTAATTAATTATGAATGTTTAAACTGTCAGCCCAGGTACCAAGTAATTAATTATGAATGTTTAAACTGTCAGCCCAGGTACCAAGTAATTAATTATGAATGTTTAAACTGTCAGCCCAGGTACCAAGTAATTAATTATGAATGTTTAAACTGTCAGCCCAGGTACCAAGTAATTAATTATGAATGTTTAAACTGTCAGCCCAGGTACCAAGTAATTAATTATGAATGTTTAAACTGTCAGCCCAGGTACCAAGTAATTAATTATGAATGTTTAAACTGTCAGCCCAGGTACCAAGTAATTAATTATGAATGTTTAAACTGTCAGCCCAGGTACCAAGTAATTAATTATGAATGTTTAAACTGTCAGCCCAGGTACCAAGTAATTAATTATGAATGTTTAAACTGTCAGCCCAGGTACCAAGTAATTAATTATGAATGTTTAAACTGTCAGCCCAGGTACCAAGTAATTAATTATGAATGTTTAAACTGTCAGCCCAGGTACCAAGTAATTAATTATGAATGTTTAAACTGTCAGCCCAGGTACCAAGTAATTAATTATGAATGTTTAAACTGTCAGCCCAGGTACCAAGTAATTAATTATGAATGTTTAAACTGTCAGCCCAGGTACCAAGTAATTAATTATGAATGTTTAAACTGTCAGCCCAGGTACCAAGTAATTAATTATGAATGTTTAAACTGTCAGCCCAGGTACCAAGTAATTAATTATGAATGTTTAAACTGTCAGCCCAGGTACCAAGTAATTAATTATGAATGTTTAAACTGTCAGCCCAGGTACCAAGTAATTAATTATGAATGTTTAAACTGTCAGCCCAGGTACCAAGTAATTAATTATGAATGTTTAAACTGTCAGCCCAGGTACCAAGTAATTAATTATGAATGTTTAAACTGTCAGCCCAGGTACCAAGTAATTAATTATGAATGTTTAAACTGTCAGCCCAGGTACCAAGTAATTAATTATGAATGTTTAAACTGTCAGCCCAGGTACCAAGTAATTAATTATGAATGTTTAAACTGTCAGCCCAGGTACCAAGTAATTAATTATGAATGTTTAAACTGTCAGCCCAGGTACCAAGTAATTAATTATGAATGTTTAAACTGTCAGCCCAGGTACCAAGTAATTAATTATGAATGTTTAAACTGTCAGCCCAGGTACCAAGTAATTAATTATGAATGTTTAAACTGTCAGCCCAGGTACCAAGTAATTAATTATGAATGTTTAAACTGTCAGCCCAGGTACCAAGTAATTAATCATGAATGTTTAAACTGTCAGCCCAGGTACCAAGTAATTAATTATGAATGTTTAAACTGTCAGCCCAGGTACCAAGTAATTAATCATGAATGTTTAAACTGTCAGCCCAGGTACCAAGTAATTAATTATGAATGTTTAAACTGTCAGCCCAGGTACCAAGTAATTAATTATGAATGTTTAAACTGTCAGCCCAGGTACCAAGTAATTAATTATGAATGTTTAAACTGTCAGCCCAGGTACCAAGTAATTAATTATGAATGTTTAAACTGTCAGCCCAGGTACCAAGTAATTAATCATGAATGTTTAAACTGTCAGCCCAGGTACCAAGTAATTAATTATGAATGTTTAAACTGTCAGCCCAGGTACCAAGTAATTAATTATGAATGTTTAAACTGTCAGCCCAGGTACCAAGTAATTAATTATGAATGTTTAAACTGTCAGCCCAGGTACCAAGTAATTAATTATGAATGTTTAAACTGTCAGCCCAGGTACCAAGTAATTAATTATGAATGTTTAAACTGTCAGCCCAGGTACCAAGTAATTAATTATGAATGTTTAAACTGTCAGCCCAGGTACCAAGTAATTAATTATGAATGTTTAAACTGTCAGCCCAGGTACCAAGTAATTAATTATGAATGTTTAAACTGTCAGCCCAGGTACCAAGTAATTAATTATGAATGTTTAAACTGTCAGCCCAGGTACCAAGTAATTAATTATGAATGTTTAAACTGTCAGCCCAGGTACCAAGTAATTAATTATGAATGTTTAAACTGTCAGCCCAGGTACCAAGTAATTAATTACTGTTTTAAAGGTTACTTAAAAATGCTTCAAAAAGATTATATACCTAGAAGAAACTTAAAAAGTGTTATACATAAAATAATTTTACTACATGACGGACAAATCAAAATCAGATTTATAAAAGAGGGTTAAACGAAATTGTCTTTTCAGATTGATTCTTTTAAACTGTTGTTATATAATTTTAAAATAGAAAAAAGGTGTTATTTTATATATATATATATATTATTGGCCCTGCATTAATTGATTTACATTTATAGTTCTTAGTTAAATTTATTACATATAAAGGTCAAATGTCAAAAGTAATATTCACTGTGTACTCTACAACATTTTGAAATAAAACGAAAAACACCTTTAGTTAAGAGGCAGAGTTAAGACTAATAAGGCCTCCACATATAAATATGTCAAACTTTGAATATCATTCTTGACTAATTTAAATAAAAAATTACCATATCAACTTATGGTCAACTAGATTGGAACTTTAATAGTCATACGGTGTTCAATTAAACTCATTGTAATAATAAACACTAGGGGTGTGCGAGTTGCTCGAAATTCCAGTTTTTTAGAGTTTTAAAAAACCTAGTACTAGACTCGAGATTAAATAAAACCTCGAAAAAATCGAGTCGATTTTTGTCATATTTTTTTAGAGTAAAATGCTATAATCAAGACAAAAGTCCCATTTGTATAACAGATTATTAAGAAAGCATTTTATGTAGGCAACTGTATTTAAAATATGATTATAATATCGTATTCGTAACCAGAGATGTTTTCGCGATGTGTTCAGATTCGTGATCACGCACACCAGGACCAATCTTGATCGTACGGCCATGGCGATTACAGCGAAAAGTATTCTCGTTACTTATAAAGAAGGCACATACAAATAAGCTGTTCCAAATAAGCTGCAAAACTTTGTTACATAACAGGGAACTACTACTGATGTTAAGGAACTAAATTCAAGGAATTTTCCAGGATTTTCAAGGAGGAAGTTTGCAGGTTTCACAATAAAATCATTGTGGTATTTTCAGAAATTCAGTAAAGCTATTAGCAAACTGCATAATTTATAATAATACATTTGTTAAAATATAAATAAATATTAATGGTAATGTATAGAGGATTGTAATTTTGGAGATAAAAATGTTGCCACAAAATTAAAATGAAAACTTGTGATGGGTTCAAACAAAAGGAAAAAGAAAGCAACAATATCAAGAAAAAAAATTATTTTGCACTTTTTTAATATTGCTGGAACCAAGGCAGTAGTGTAAAGATTTACAGGTAAACTATTAAATATTAACGAGATATCAGTCAATGATCAATAGTATATAGTTTTAAAACATGTAGGAACTGTTTTAACAAATACAAAAGTAGCAACTAACAAAAAGTGGTAATAAATTTCATCAATTTGGTAATTTCTGATGTACATTATAATTATATAATATGGTCAAGATATAAAGTATCTACATTGTACAAGAATACTGCCCAAAAACTGTAATTAAAACTTGACGATGATCTTTAATACCAAAATTTACTGACTAGATATTATATTACACGTGAAAAACATTGTTTTTCTGCATTTATTAAGACACATTCATCTTCCTGTTTACAGATTTCAAATATCCTCACTGTAGGGTAGGTAAAACACTCAGTAAAGAGGTAATTGAAAGATAAATAAATGAAATATAATTAATAAAAAAATCAAACAACAAAACAATATTATTAATTTACAATGATGAATGGCAAAAAAATAAGATGTTGGATAAATAACTAAATTTAATAGCTCATATCAAAATAAACAATAATGCAACACTAATCAAATATGACTAACAGTATTAACAAATATTCTAATAGTTGATTATAAGTGAAATAAAAAACACAAATGTCCAGTAAGTTGACCAGTTTTTATTTATATTTATCAATAGTTGATGAAAATTATTTGTACAGCCCGAAAAATACATGTTTTACTGACCTAACCAAACATAACTTAATTGTTTATTTACCCAAAAAAAAAAAAAAAATAATCGTAATTTGGGTTAAATTTGGGTGTCTGATCTCCGTGACGGCCTGCTAGTAGGTGTATTCGGGTTTTCTGATAAATAGTTCTTGTAAATAATGATCTATTTATTTACACGGTACACAAATGGCCGCTAATTGTGATTCGCCGTGAAAGTAGGTTTTTCGTTATATCTCGAGAAATAATTGTAATCGAACCAAATAGTTTTCAAATTCATATTAAGCGCAAAAAAACACACCAAAGTAAAGAGAGATGATTAAAATACCATTTAAATTAACGGAAATTGGTCAAAAATACTAAAAGTTATGAAATTGGGTTTTTCAAATTTTACGGTAAAATACGTGGTTTAAATTTGGGATTTGCGTTAACCCAACTACTAGCAACTAAAAGCCCTCTATTGGCAGCCCATTTTCCCTAGTTTCGCAAGGATATTTTAAACAAATAATTAAAATACTTCTGATACTTAGATTTAGTATTACTTTATATAATTTTACTTGCAAGATTCTGTGTTTTAGTTTAACCCCTTCGCTTCCGACGTCCGTTATGTGGTATTTGCGAAGACTTCCAAGGTCCTTTTTGGTGAAAATGCATTGTTTTAAGAAATATGCTATATATTTTTTATTTATGAATGGAATTGAATGATTTTTGTTTAGTTTTTTTGTCATTAAATTCTCTATAAATATAATTGATAAAGTAATATTTATTAGTTAAAAAATGTTTATTTATATGTATATACATGTATAAATAATTTTTAATTTTTTTTATTTTTGTAGTTTGAACTAACCTACAGTGCACAAAAAAAATCTTAGAACA